>KZ067299.1:157930-181429 GCA_002091845.1 Anopheles cracens | reverse complement strand
TGAAGTCTGACCGATCAGCGGGGCAGGCATTAGGCTCGAAAAAGTCAAGGTCGAATCGGAGTAAAATTGGGCGCTGAGAAGCGAACGAGCCATCGAAACAGACGCGGTGCGAAATGGAACGTAAAATGCTGAAGAAGAAGCATTCGCTGGCCGCCGGCTCGGCAAAGAGCAGCGCACATACTTTGAGGTGCCTGCCGGTGGCAGACATTTTCACGATGCAGTGGCCATAATTTAAGTGGTCCACTGATGCGTGGAACGTTGGGGAGAGCAATCTGTTAGCAGTCCAAATTGAAGCTTCCTTACTTATGGACATGAGAGCAAAGTTTGCAATTTCTTCGTTGTAAGTTGTTCTCAATACTTCGCCAGCCAATAATAAATAGTTGGTACATTAGGATCATCCTACAAAAAGTATATTTCTTGCTGTTTCTGTATAGGAGTAAACAGGTGTTTACCGTTTTTACACAATTTACAAGCTCAAGTATGTTGTTATCAGTCTAAATGACTATTTTTGGCCAACTTTCAAACAACCAGTAGTTTGTAGCACTATGATCCATATTCCTATTCAGAATGGTCGCATTTTGTTCCAAGCTCCCCGACAGTGTGTAAGTTATATCTGAAGCAAAATTTAAAAAAACCCAGACCTCCTACCTGCATATGTCTGTCGTTACAAAATTGGCGCAACATTCCCACTCCACTCAAAATCCGCGAGGTGTTACCACGGCCGTTCCGGTTCATCTTGGAGCAAATGTTATCCAAGCGACGATCGGCACTGGAGCGAACACGCGCCCAAGGTCGCAATACACGGCTCTGAGCCTCCGGGGGATGGTGGTGGGAGGTTGCAGATGCAGTTTTCGTTGCACCATGACGGGAAGAAGCGCGGCGCGAAGAAGCCCAACGGAATGATTCATTGGCGCCAGTCAAGTCGTGTTCGGTCGGTGTCATTAACATCTAGAAGTCACCCCGCCATCACCAGCAGCAGCAGCGGTGGCAGCAGCAGCCGGCTAGCCTTGAAACAATTTCGATAGCAACCCCGGCACCACGGCGGGTACGGAGGCAGTGAGAGCGCGATTGAGCGGTCGCGATTACGGAAACATATTATTCCGAGTTCGGACACTTCCACGCGGGTGCGCTCGGATTTTAATGCCCGCCGGGCGCCGAATTCTCCGGCATGGGAGGTGGTGTTGTTGTGATTCAAGTCCTACCGGTTCCGAGTCCTACCCGTCGCCCGTTGCAGCGCCGAGCGCAGCTGGATTGCATTGAACGGTTCCAATGAACTCTCGGCCACACGTTACGCGGCGGGCGGCTCAGGGGTTCATTGGCTCGATAGGAGCGCGCGCGCGTGTATGCGAATGTATGCTTCCCGTCACCGGGCCGTTCGAACGACGATAGCTCACTCGCTCAAGTCGTTGAACGATTTCGGGGACATGACGCATACCGAAACCGAGCCGTTCGAAGAAACAGGATGTGCTCGGTACGGAATCACGATTTTCGAAGGTTGTAATGGTTTCGAACTGACCTTAAGTGGATCAGTGTGGAGTGCTCTTTGGCTCCGACTGCGGCTACCATTTTTGCTACCATTTCTTTTCTGGACCGGAGGATCCCCACCCATCGTTCGGTGGGGAAGCCCAATGCTTCCAAAAAGGACGCTGCATGAATCTGTGTAGCTTTTACCGCCGCCGTCGTCGTCGTCGTCGTCGTCGCCGCCGCTGCAGAATTGCTTGCCGAAACCGTTTTGCTGAAATCGGGCTAAATAAATAATGATGATAGCAATAATAACAATAACGATAAATACTTGTAACGCACACGTGGCGGGGGAGGGGCCGCGATATCGTCCGGTGGAAATGAAATTCTATCGCAAGGGCCGGAAAATAGACGTCAAAGCTGGGGTTCCGAGTTTGCCGGGCTTTTCTCCCGGGCTGATAAGTGGCCATTTTATGTCGGCATGCTTTTTTATGTGTGTTTGTCTGGTCGGTTTTTTTGTTCTCCCACTCCTGGAGAAAATGGCGTGCGTAGGCGATCATTTGTTTGGCGTAAGTTTTTGACCGACGCAAAAGAAAAGAAAAACGATTTTTTTGTTGCCCACTGCTCTGCCGAAGGAAGCGATTAGGAAGCAAGAACCGTTTGAATGCGCGCCCGGTGGTTTTGTTTCTCAACTGGACCGTTCGTTAAGCATTCGTTAACTGGTTCCGCGGAGTGCTCGGACAATTTTTCCGAATTTTCCGGCAAACCCCAACCCGACCAAAGGTGGACACGATCCAGCTTATTGGCCGGCTTTGATTGAGAAGCGGAGCGTTTCCCGAGAGTCGTTCTGTCTCCCCTAGGCGGGCTGTTATTAATGATGGTTGATTTTTCTTTTAGAGCGATTTTTCCGCAGCCGGTTAGTGCGTTTTTTCACTTTCTCGAAACCCGCCACAGCCGGCATTTGGCAGAAATTGATAGATGAGTGATTGGTGCGTTTTTTCAGAGCATTTTCTTTCAGAGCGCCGAATAAAGGGGAGGACGTTTTTTTTTCATTCTTCCACGCTCGACATAGTCTCCCCAACGCCATTCAGCATCGTGATCGTTTCCCTTTTGCTTTATTATGATCTTATCAGCGTTTGTTTGATGTGTTTTCTTTCCATTCCACGTTCATTCGTGGCCCGGCGTAGAGGGAGACCCCCGTTTGGGAGCAAAGGTCGGACGTATTTCTCACTTATTGGTTTACTTTTCGGACCGCTTAACTTTACTGCATGAATCTGTGTAGCTTTTACCGCCGCCGTCGTCGTCGTCGTCGTCGTCGCCGCCGCTGCAGAATTGCTTGCCGAAACCGTTTTGCTGAAATCGGGCTAAATAAATAATGATGATAGCAATAATAACAATAACGATAAATACTTGTAACGCACACGTGGCGGGGGAGGGGCCGCGATATCGTCCGGTGGAAATGAAATTCTATCGCAAGGGCCGGAAAATAGACGTCAAAGCTGGGGTTCCGAGTTTGCCGGGCTTTTCTCCCGGGCTGATAAGTGGCCATTTTATGTCGGCATGCTTTTTTATGTGTGTTTGTCTGGTCGGTTTTTTTGTTCTCCAACTCCTGGAGAAAATGGCGTGCGTAGGCGATCATTTGTTTGGCGTAAGTTTTTGACCGACGCAAAAGAAAAGAAAAACGATTTTTTTGTTGCCCACTGCTCTGCCGAAGGAAGCGATTAGGAAGCAAGAACCGTTTGAATGCGCGCCCGGTGGTTTTGTTTCTCAACTGGACCGTTCGTTAAGCATTCGTTAACTGGTTCCGCGGAGTGCTCGGACAATTTTTCCGAATTTTCCGGCAAACCCCAACCCGACCAAAGGTGGACACGATCCAGCTTATTGGCCGGCTTTGATTGAGAAGCGGAGCGTTTCCCGAGAGTCGTTCTGTCTCCCCTAGGCGGGCTGTTATTAATGATGGTTGATTTTTCTTTTAGAGCGATTTTTCCGCAGCCGGTTAGTGCGTTTTTTCACTTTCTCGAAACCCGCCACAGCCGGCATTTGGCAGAAATTGATAGATGAGTGATTGGTGCGTTTTTTCAGAGCATTTTCTTTCAGAGCGCCGAATAAAGGGGAGGACTTTTTTTTCATTCTTCCACGCTCGACACAGTCTCCCCAACGCCATTCAGCATCGTGATCGTTTCTCTTTTGCTTTATTATGATCTTATCAGCGTTTGTTTGATGTGTTTTCTTTCCATTCCACGTTCATTCGTGGCCCGGCGTAGAGGGAGACCCCCGTTTGGGAGCAAAGGTCGGACGTATTTCTCACTTATTGGTTTACTTTTCGGACCGCTTAACTTTAAATGAATGGCGGCTTATGGGCGACTCCGATCGCTGGTGTTGGTGTTTGTTTGTTTTTTTTTTTCATTCCTGAGCGTGAGGCAAAAATAACAATTCTATTGATTGATGAAGAATTTATGCGGACTGCATTGAACGAACAAAAAAAAAATCTTCTAACAGGAAGCAAGATAACAAGTGAAGACAAAACTGTTGAAAAGAGGAAAAACCTCGCAGGAAATCACTCGGAAGAGGGCGCGTTTTGTTTAATCTTGCTTCCGCTGCACACGGGATGAAGATTTTGAGTGTGATAGGCGGTACGAAATCTTTTAAGAAGAGGCACCCATCCGTTACGGCGCAAGGCGCGCTATATTAGATTTATGCCTGCCCGACGACAGGACAGAACTCCGACCAGGACGACGAGGACCTGTCAAACAGTTGGGATAATAATGGTCATTAAAATCATTGGACGTTTCCGCCCCGCTCGCTCGGACGCGGGGACCGCCTTGATAAATCGTCCTGTCGTTCCCGTGTTCCCGGCAGCCCGCGAGGCGCACAAATGATTATCAAAAGTGAAAATTAAGAAATCAGTCCTGCGAGTGTTCCCAGGCGCCGAAAGCCCGAACCCTACCCACGAGGTGAGCGACCTGTCGTTTATCATTTTACGGCCCCAATGTGGGTGTGTGCGTGTGTGTTTATCCGCTCAGTGTCTTATAATTTATAGTTTTTTCATTGTTTCCTTTGATTTAATTGCTATTTGGAATAGCTTTCAGTCTGTTTCCAGTCAGTCTTTCGAAATTCAAAAGATGAAATTATGAAATAAACAACGAATGATAGCGACTACAGAGCTTTAGGTTTTAAGTTTGGTTTTAATAAAGATACATCGAAAGTGATTCCATTTTTTATTTTCAAATGTTTGATTTGCAAAGTTATTCACAGCGATAACTAGGGAGTGTTTATGATGCCTTTTTTATTTATTTTTATTTATTTATGCATTTGTATATTTTTTTAGCTATCTTTTCATTTATTATTTTCTTTACTTTCTTACTTATTTTGTTGTTTTTTTTTACTTTTTCGTTTATTTCTTTATAACATGATTTGTTCATTTATTTATTTAATTATTTATGTTTAAATTTTCTTTCGCTATGGAAGGAGGTAGTAATTAGGATAGGAGAGTCATATGAACTTAAGAGGAGTCAACTTAAGATCGGACTTAAGAGAGTTTAACAGTACTTTAGTGTTAATTTGCACATAACAATGTTTCTCTTTAGACCCGTTTGTTAACTAAACTTACAAAAAAAATCAAATTCCCCGGCAGGGCGGTTTGCTTCGTTTGCTTATCAATTGTCCATACTACACGCTAGATCCCTTCGTAAAAACCTGCGCTACTTTGTGCTAGATCAAACCGCGCACCGCGCGTAAGAACACGCAATAAACAAACGAAAAATTGACGAAGGAAAAAAAACCCGAACCCCATCTCCGTATCATCTGGGGCGTTTAGTTGCGGTCGCGGGTAGCAATGTTTATTCAAAATTAATCTCCCACTCCCCATGAAAGGGCGGCGCGTACGGCGCGCGTTGATGCGCCCGGTTGGGCTGGTGTTGTTACTCAACAGGCCCTGCACCGGCAAACACAACACTCGACGTGGCGTGTTGTATCTTTTCCATTAAGGTTTGTCATATTGTGCTTCACAAAACGTACCGCACCCGCGCGCGCGCTTCCTTTCGTTCGTTTCGCCGCCGCGCACTATGTATCGTTTTTTAAACACGCCTGACAAGGAAGCGCGGCAGTGATGCTGCTAATAACGCTGCAGAGAAGAGGATGAAAGAAAAAAAGAACGATGAAACATAAAAAGTTACCCCGAGAAGACTAAAAACATATGTTCGTTCGCTCGAAGCCCCGCGTAACGCGCTGCCATATGGGTCGGTGCGTACGGGTTCGGGATTCGGTACAATCATGTTAGACGTTTGCTCGAGCCCTTTCCGGGCGTTTGAACAAACTCCGGAGCAGCGAAGTGGTGCGAAGCTGAGCGAGGGAGGGGTGGGCTTTTTCATGTGATTATTATCATTAATGCTCGCACTTCCCCGGCCCGGCACTGTTCGCATACGATATCAGTGGTATCGTTCAGCGGCGGCTCTACTTTTGTCTTATCACTTGTGGCCCGGCTGGGTTGAAGGGAAAAAGGGAACCGCCCGGCCAGGAGTCTTTCAGAACCACCTTGGGAGATGTGTGTGTTGCAAGTGTGTGTGTGTGTGTGTGTTTTCGGGTGGGGAAAAGGTGTGGTTTCTAGCAATCGTCTTCGCACGTGAAGGAGTGGGAAAAGCAACGATGATCGAGTGTAGTTTTGTGGAACCTATCACAAATTCGAGCTTCATTCCACCATCGACGGCGATTATCTTCCTTGCATCCTTATCCCAAATGTAACATTCTAACACTCGTCATTGTCTTGAGTCGGTTGCGGTGGGTCTACTTTTTCGTTTATTATTATCCATTCCTCCTCTCGAACTAACACTGCTCAAGTCCTCCATTAACTAGAGTCACTCCCGGTGACTTTTGAACCTATTAGCAAAGCGGCTTCGTCGCTTTGTTCCGTGCGTTGCCCCTATTTGCACCGATCCGTCCATTCCGTTAATCGAGTGTGTTTATTTACCTTTTCCTTTCGTTACAGGTACGGTTACGAACGGGTTTTTCAACGGGGTTACGATCGCGGAGAAGTGGGTTTTCGGAGTGCAATTCCCAGCCCCCTTCAGGGACGTTTGCGGATGCCACGCTAATTGTGTGCGTTGACGGAGGTAGGACAGTTGCTGCGAGGGTCAATATGCCTGGCACTAGTTTGCCCCAGGATTAATCAATAATGTTGTTGTTAGCGCGTTTTTGCGAAAACCCTATTTCTATTTTATTTGCACTTCCAGAGGCGAGCACTTGATTAGTTCCCCGTGGGAATGGTATAAATAAATTATTTATATTGAGGTTTGTAATGGGTTGGTAAATATTTTAGCGATAAAATCAACACAACAGCGAAGCATTCCTCTACCACACGGGTGTTGGCGCATAGCGTAGCGCGATGAGTTCAAATTTTAATCTAAAAGTGACAAGCAGGGGATGGTAAAAATAGCCAAGCCGATTGACAACCCGACGCTTGAGCGCGTCTCCGGCCCGGTTCCGTTCGAGAGATGATGTTTTAATGATCAATCTATACCACTGTGTAGCGGCCATCGGGCGAAAATAAATAAAAACCGGCGTAGTTTCGTTCCAGTTTTCACGCCCCGCCCCTTTCGTCCCCGGGAGCAGTTTTCGTTTGTAAACGTTGCTAAAAAGTTTTTATTAACACTTCACGCCGGAACAGAAAACAGATGGAACACCTTCCTGGGTGGGAGCGCAAAACGGGGGTGAAAGAACGGGTGACTTGTTGACAAACGTTACTGCTCGCTCGGCGTCGGATACGGGTCGGCTCAAGTGCCCCTAGCCAGGGAGGCCGAATTCCGGGGGCCTCGCTTTCCGCATCGGCTAGCGTGTCGGATCGCGGCTCAATCGATCACGCGCTACTACGCGCCACTCGACTGCTGCGGCGTGAGGAAAATGGAAAACGGCCTCTCAAAGCCTCAACGGCGCGTCCTGGGCAAGTGTCTACTTTTTCGTTTATTATTATCCATTCCTCCTCTCGAACTAACACTGCTCAAGTCCTCCATTAACTAGAGTCACTCCCGGTGACTTTTGAACCTATTAGCAAAGCGGCTTCGTCGCTTTGTTCCGTGCGTTGCCCCTATTTGCACCGATCCGTCCATTCCGTTAATCGAGTGTGTTTATTTACCTTTTCCTTTCGTTACAGGTACGGTTACGAACGGGTTTTTCAACGGGGTTACGATCGCGGAGAAGTGGGTTTTCGGAGTGCAATTCCCAGCCCCCTTCTGGGACGTTTGCGGATGCCACGCTAATTGTGTGCGTTGACGGAGGTAGGACAGTTGCTGCGCGGGTCAATATGCCTGGCGCTAGTTTGCCCCAGGATTAATCAATAATGTTGTTGTTAGCGCGTTTTTGCGAAAACCCTATTTCTATTTTATTTGCACTTCAAAAAGAACGATGAAACATAAAAAGTTACCCCGAGAAGACTAAAAACATATGTTCGTTCGCTCGAAGCCCCGCGTAACGCGCTGCCATATGGGTCGGTGCGTACGGGTTCGGGATTCGGTACAATCATGTTAGACGTTTGCTCGAGCCCTTTCCGGGCGTTTGAACAAACTCCGGAGCAGCGAAGTGGTGCGAAGCTGAGCGAGGGAGGGGTGGGCTTTTTCATGTGATTATTATCATTAATGCTCGCACTTCCCCGGCCCGGCACCGTTCGCATTCAATATCAGCGGTATCGTTCAGCGGCGGCTCTACTTTTGTCTTATCACTTGTGGCCCGGCTGGGTTGAAGGGAAAAAGGGAACCGCCCGGCCAGGAGTCTTTCAGAACCACCTTGGGAGATGGGTTTCGCTGCCGGGCCGATCTGTACCTTTTCCCGCTTTGGCTGAAGGGGCAGGCGTTTATTGCACCGTCGAATGGGAATAATCCAATAATGGGCATTATGGGAGCGCCGTTGTCGTTGCGCGGGTTCGGTATGTGAATTTCGTGTCGGCAAATTTGCTTTCATTTGTTCACCCCGTTTGCCAAAATTGGTCAATCAAACATTTGCTGTGTTGCGCGGTGAGATCGATGGATCGATGGATGTTGAAAAGGGAAGATTTAATATGTACCACGTCATGGTTCGGGCAGGGGCGTTCACTTTTTTCCACCATCGACGGCGATTATCTTCCTTGCATCCTTATCCCAAATGTAACATTCTAACACTCGTCATTGTCTTGAGTCGGTTGCGGTGGGTCTACTTTTTCGTTTATTATTATCCATTCCTCCTCTCGAACTAACACTGCTCAAGTCCTCCATTAACTAGAGTCACTCCCGGTGACTTTTGAACCTATTAGCAAAGCGGCTTCGTCGCTTTGTTCCGTGCGTTGCCCCTATTTGCACCGATCCGTCCATTCCGTTAATCGAGTGTGTTTATTTACCTTTTCCTTTCGTTACAGGTACGGTTACGAACGGGTTTTTCAACGGGGTTACGATCGCGGAGAAGTGGGTTTTCGGAGTGCAATTCCCAGCCCCCTTCAGGGACGTTTGCGGATGCCACGCTAATTGTGTGCGTTGACGGAGGTAGGACAGTTGCTGCGAGGGTCAATATGCCTGGCACTAGTTTGCCCCAGGATTAATCAATAATGTTGTTGTTAGCGCGTTTTTGCGAAAACCCTATTTCTATTTTATTTGCACTTCCAGAGGCGAGCACTTGATTAGTTCCCCGTGGGAATGGTATAAATAAATTATTTATATTGAGGTTTGTAATGGGTTGGTAAATATTTTAGCGATAAAATCAACACAACAGCGAAGCATTCCTCTACCACACGGGTGTTGGCGCATAGCGTAGCGCGATGAGTTCAAATTTTAATCTAAAAGTGACAAGCAGGGGATGGTAAAAATAGCCAAACCGATTGACAACCCGACGCTTGAGCGCGTCTCCGGCCCGGTTCCGTTCGAGAGATGATGTTTTAATGATCAATCTATACCACTGTGTAGCGGCCATCGGGCGAAAATAAATAAAAACCGGCGTAGTTTCGTTCCAGTTTTCACGCCCCGCCCCTTTCGTCCCCGGGAGCAGTTTTCGTTTGTAAACGTTGCTAAAAAGTTTTTATTAACACTTCACGCCGGAACAGAAAACAGATGGAACACCTTCCTGGGTGGGAGCGCAAAACGGGGGTGAAAGAACGGGTGACTTGTTGACAAACGTTACTGCTCGCTCGGCGTCGGATACGGGTCGGCTCAAGTGCCCCTAGCCAGGGAGGCCGAATTCCGGGGGCCTCGCTTTCCGCATCGGCTAGCGTGTCGGATCGCGGCTCAATCGATCACGCGCTACTACGCGCCACTCGACTGCTGCGGCGTGAGGAAAATGGAAAACGGCCTCTCAAAGCCTCAACGGCGCGTCCTGGGCAAGTTTGTGTTGCAAGTGTGTGTGTGTGTTTTCGGGTGGGGAAAAGGTGTGGTTTCTAGCAATCGTCTTCGCACGTGAAGGAGTGGGAAAAGCAACGATGATCGAGTGTAGTTTTGTGGAACCTATCACAAATTCGAGCTTCATTTCGTTGAGGGCCATTTTTTCGTATTTTACGATGTGCGAGACGACAAATGATCTTCCGCAATACAATGTTCGGCGGTCGGTGGAGAGAGGGACCACTTGAGCGTGCTCGAGATCTTCCCAAGCCGAGGGAGTGCGAGAGTCTAGCCATCCGTCAAACGCTCGAGATCATACCGCGTCGTATCGTGAGGGATTTAAAATAAGACTCACCTCCGGCATGGGAAACCCGCGTCTTCCTGGTCGATCAGCACAAATCGTTCCGGGTTTGAACGGGTCGATGAAATTACGTAACAAATTTGATGACTTCTCCGACCTCCCGGTGGGCCTGGAGACATCTCCTCGTGTACATGCGAAGGGATCCGTCCGTGTTTTGGGTCATCCGGACGAGGCAGGTTAGCCCCCCCGCCATGTCAAGAACGCTTGTTGCGGTTCACATTTCCACGGGTAATAAATAACATTCTCTCACACGCGCACGCGGAGTGTTGCCCGTGCCACTCGCGATTGACCTGCATCGCTGCACTCGGCCGGTTTACGGAATAAATAAATTACCGGGCTAATTATAGCCAGTACGCCAGTCCGCTGGCGATGTTTGGCAAAGTTGACCACCGGGCGCGGAAGGTGTGTCGTCGCCACCCACCATCTTCGCTCGCCTATTTTTAAATGCGCTGGAGATGACCGGGTGACGTCTGCGATCTCGCTAGTAGCGGAATCTAGGACGCGCACGCCTTGGAATTCCAGATCGGGCGTAATCTTAGACGCTCGCCATTAGACGGTAGTTGGGATTCGGTTTTTTCTCTCTCCCTCTCCCTCCAAAACTGCACTCAAAACTGCACAACAACATCGCGGTCCGATTCAAGGTGAAAACCGGCGTCAACAGTGGTGTTGATGGGAAGGTTAATTTCTGCCGCGCTTGTTTGTTATTGTGGCCGTCTAAGTCGCATCGCTCTTGGATGCAGAAGGATGGACTTTGCAAAATTTTGCCCCAAATGAAAACACCCTTCGCCGACCCGGCTGGGGCATCGTGTGCAAACTTCTCGCGTCGGTTCCCATGATTCATATGCGACCCAACTATGCAGCCCTCGAGGCATCCGACGACAAAACTAAATTGATAATTAAACGACTCCACTGCGACTCGTGATGGTGGTGGTCGTGGCGGTCGTGGTCGTGGTGGTGCAAACATGACAGGCAGCATTAATTGTGACCGTCCACACATATGTGTGTGTATGTGCTTGTCATGTAAACCTTTTCTTCGTTTGCGCTCCACGCCGGCTCCTCCGGTCTGTGTGGAGTGATTAGTGGCAGCCTGGAGCCGCCGCTGAAGGACGATGCGACCGAGCACATGCTGCACGCCGATACACCCGATGCACGCCGAGAAGAAGAAGCGCTGGCTGGCGCCTGGACCGGATCGGCGGAATCAAGCAAAACATTTATCAGCGCTAATATGGTCGAGATAAATTGTCGGAAAACGCAAACGATAGCCGACGGTTGCTGACGCTGCTTCTGCTGGTGCTGCTGGTGCCATGAAGCGCATCCACTGTAAATGCACGGAAAAGCGCACTGTTTTCCGAAAGGGAAAACCTTCCCTCGTGCTCGGTACTGCTCCAGCGAGCGATGTTGTGTGATTTTCTGTTTTTGCACCCCGTTCTTCGCTGCGTTCTTCGACGTGGAGCTGGAGCATAAAACAGCATGACAAGCGAAAGCAAGACAAAAAGAGAGCCGGCTCGCCGCTGCAGCGAACGAGATAAACGAGTGGAGACGCTGATTAATATTGCATTACACACTTCCCTCGAACCGAAGGGATGCACTTTTTCTTTCGCCACTTACACATGTGCCTTTGGCCGTACGCTGCGCGTTCAATTATGTCGACACTCGTCGTCGCCGTCGTCGTCGTCGCGGCTTGCTCCATGCGGTGGCTTCCCGGTATCCGTCAGCGAAATGCGGGCCGAAAAGTGGGCGCCTTCCGCGAACGGCGATCATATGTTGCGGAGGAAGCTGTGTTCGCAACGGAACAGACAGGAGGAAGGATATTAAAATTTCTGCACCAAACAGCCGGAGCCGGAGCCGTTCTTTG
Organism: Anopheles cracens; assembly: GCA_002091845.1. Lineage (NCBI taxonomy): Eukaryota > Metazoa > Arthropoda > Insecta > Diptera > Culicidae > Anopheles > Anopheles cracens. The sequence goes on along the minus strand of KZ067299.1, from coordinate 169,425 downwards.
TAGCCGGAACGGTACGGGAATGACATAATTAATGGCATGTAGAAATAAAAAGCCGGCAGTATCGCAGCTGCGAAACGGAGGAGGTTCGGTGTGATGAGGTTGCATAAATGCGCCGGCACAAGGGGATCAGCGAGAACAGCTGGTTTAGTTCGGGATTCGGCGAGTGAAAGTGAACCGGAACATTGTTGGGTTTTGTTTGAAAATTTTCATAAAATGTTGCCTTTTTATAAGCAGCTTCCTAGGTAGCTTAAATTGAAAGTTATATGTCGAGAATGAGTTGACCAAATATCCACATCGAGCCTACGATATCAGAGTTTTAGAAATTTTTGGACGATTTTTGAGAGAGAGAGAGATACAAATGTGAGTCCCTTTTCGAGCGCCGCGCGTCTGTCGATGGCTGTTTAATGAGTTTGCAGTCTGCCCGAGCGAGTGAGATTTCGCCGAGCTCCGTGCGACCTTGAGCCGCGGGCTCCACGGGCTCTCCCCGGGGGTAATTATATCATCCGAAAACCGTGCGCGCGCGCCTCTTTCGGCTGGGTGTAGCGTGGAAAGGCGACTTTCCACCCCACCCCCGGAAGAGACGTGGGCTGCCATTAATGGTGGAGCGGCCGCCCTGCTGAAGACGGCTTCGGTCCCGCGCCATGCTCGGTTTCCGTCCGTGATGAACTTGTAACATTTCTTCACTAATGATAGCCTCGCGACGGATGACCGGGCTGGACCGGGCGGATCCGTGGCGGTGGCAGAAATAATGGCCAAAAATGGACTATTAATGGTGGACGCCTGGTCCACAAAACCAGGCGCGCTCGCTTCCCTCTATCACTTCGATCGCTTTGGCGAGATATAGGCCCCAATGGGTGGGATGGGCCCATTGCCGCACAACAAGCAAAACAATTCCCGTCTCATTGCGCTGTGTATGCGTTTTGTTTATGCGATGCACCACCTCCAACAACGTGGCGGCCTAGGCTTATGGAAATTTATGATTGGAAATTTATTTTTTTAAACACACAACTTAAAAGCTTGCATTTTAATAACCAGAGATCACTAATCATTATTAGACATTTTTTATCAACAATTGAAACATTTTGAACTCATGCTTATTTAGAAAATGTACAAATTTGTGTTACGATGATTACGATGCTCAATTTTATCTGCAACTTGACGAACCTTTAAACGAAACTTTATTGATAGTTCATGCTCACTCTATCTGTACTAGTGTCTGTCGGCGATAAATCGCTTCTAGTGGCAGCCAAAGCAGTGACATCAGAGTTGTTTGAGGCTCGATGAGTTTCCAACTTTGTTGAAATCTCCAAAAGCCAACCACCGACCTTGTCCGACCGGCGGCCCTCCTTTTTCCGGGCCACGTGCCGGGCCGCGCAGTTCCGCGTTCTCCGCGTGGTTTCGAAACCGAAACCGATCGCGCAGCCACCCCGTCCGACTGACCGCTGATGGAGATTCCGGCGTGCATGGAACGAAGGTAACAATTTGTAAAGTGGCTCGATTGTTCGACTCGCCTACAATGGGTGAATGGTCGAGGAAACCCCCTCGAAACGTGGCCGGCAATATTAAACACAGAGTGCGCGTGAGGGAGAGAGAGAGAGATACAAATGTGAGTCCCTTTTCGAGCGCCGCGCGTCTGTCGATGGCTGTTTAATGAGTTTGCAGTCTGCCCGAGCGAGTGAGATTTCGCCGAGCTCCGTGCGACCTTGAGCCGCGGGCTCCACGGGCTCTCCCCGGGGGTAATTATATCATCCGAAAACCGTGCGCGCGCGCCTCTTTCGGCTGGGTGTAGCGTGGAAAGGCGACTTTCCACCCCACCCCCGGAAGAGACGTGGGCTGCCATTAATGGTGGAGCGGCCGCCCTGCTGAAGACGGCTTCGGTCCCGCGCCATGCTCGGTTTCCGTCCGTGATGAACTTGTAACATTTCTTCACTAATGATAGCCTCGCGACGGATGACCGGGCTGGACCGGGCGGATCCGTGGCGGTGGCAGAAATAATGGCCAAAAATGGACTATTAATGGTGGACGCCTGGTCCACAAAACCAGGCGCGCTCGCTTCCCTCTATCACTTCGATCGCTTTGGCGAGATATAGGCCCCAATGGGTGGGATGGGCCCATTGCCGCACAACAAGCAAAACAATTCCCGTCTCATTGCGCTGTGTATGCGTTTTGTTTATGCGATGCACCACCTCCAACAACGTGGCGGCCTAGGCTTATGGAAATTTATGATTGGAAATTTATTTTTTTAAACACACAACTTAAAAGCTTGCATTTTAATAACCAGAGATCACTAATCATTATTAGACATTTTTTATCAACAATTGAAACATTTTGAACTCATGCTTATTTAGAAAATGTACAAATTTGTGTTACGATGATTACGATGCTCAATTTTATCTGCAACTTGACGAACCTTTAAACGAAACTTTATTGATAGTTCATGCTCACTCTATCTGTACTAGTGTCTGTCGGCGATAAATCGCTTCTAGTGGCAGCCAAAGCAGTGACATCAGAGTTGTTTGAGGCTCGATGAGTTTCCAACTTTGTTGAAATCTCCAAAAGCCAACCACCGACCTTGTCCGACCGGCGGCCCTCCTTTTTCCGGGCCACGTGCCGGGCCGCGCAGTTCCGCGTTCTCCGCGTGGTTTCGAAACCGAAACCGATCGCGCAGCCACCCCGTCCGACTGACCGCTGATGGAGATTCCGGCGTGCATGGAACGAAGGTAACAATTTGTAAAGTGGCTCGATTGTTCGACTCGCCTACAATGGGTGAATGGTCGAGGAAACCCCCTCGAAACGTGGCCGGCAATATTAAACACAGAGTGCGCGTGAGGGAGAGAGAGAGAGATACAAATGTGAGTCCCTTTTCGAGCGCCGCGCGTCTGTCGATGGCTGTTTAATGAGTTTGCAGTCTGCCCGAGCGAGTGAGATTTCGCCGAGCTCCGTGCGACCTTGAGCCGCGGGCTCCACGGGCTCTCCCCGGGGGTAATTATATCATCCGAAAACCGTGCGCGCGCGCCTCTTTCGGCTGGGTGTAGCGTGGAAAGGCGACTTTCCACCCCACCCCCGGAAGAGACGTGGGCTGCCATTAATGGTGGAGCGGCCGCCCTGCTGAAGACGGCTTCGGTCCCGCGCCATGCTCGGTTTCCGTCCGTGATGAACTTGTAACATTTCTTCACTAATGATAGCCTCGCGACGGATGACCGGGCTGGACCGGGCGGATCCGTGGCGGTGGCAGAAATAATGGCCAAAAATGGACTATTAATGGTGGACGCCTGGTCCACAAAACCAGGCGCGCTCGCTTCCCTCTATCACTTCGATCGCTTTGGCGAGATATAGGCCCCAATGGGTGGGATGGGCCCATTGCCGCACAACAAGCAAAACAATTCCCGTCTCATTGCGCTGTGTATGCGTTTTGTTTATGCGATGCACCACCTCCAACAACGTGGCGGCCTAGGCTTATGGAAATTTATGATTGGAAATTTATTTTTGCGGGGGGGCTAACCTGCCTCGTCCGGATGACCCAAAACACGGACGGATCCCTTCGCATGTACACGAGGAGATGTCTCCAGGCCCACCGGGAGGTCGGAGAAGTCATCAAATTTGTTACGTAATTTCATCGACCCGTTCAAACCCGGAACGATTTGTGCTGATCGACCAGGAAGACGCGGGTTTCCCATGCCGGAGGTGAGTCTTATTTTAAATCCCTCACGATACGACGCGGTATGATCTCGAGCGTTTGACGGATGGCTAGACTCTCGCACTCCCTCGGCTTGGGAAGATCTCGAGCACGCTCAAGTGGTCCCTCTCTCCACCGACCGCCGAACATTGTATTGCGGAAGATCATTTGTCGTCTCGCACATCGTAAAATACGAAAAAATGGCCCTCAACGAAATGAAGCTCGAATTTGTGATAGGTTCCACAAAACTACACTCGATCATCGTTGCTTTTCCCACTCCTTCACGTGCGAAGACGATTGCTAGAAACCACACCTTTTCCCCACCCGAAAACACACACACACACACACACTTGCAACACACACTTGCCCAGGACGCGCCGTTGAGGCTTTGAGAGGCCGTTTTCCATTTTCCTCACGCCGCAGCAGTCGAGTGGCGCGTAGTAGCGCGTGATCGATTGAGCCGCGATCCGACACGCTAGCCGATGCGGAAAGCGAGGCCCCCGGAATTCGGCCTCCCTGGCTAGGGGCACTTGAGCCGACCCGTATCCGACGCCGAGCGAGCAGTAACGTTTGTCAACAAGTCACCCGTTCTTTCACCCCCGTTTTGCGCTCCCACCCAGGAAGGTGTTCCATCTGTTTTCTGTTCCGGCGTGAAGTGTTAATAAAAACTTTTTAGCAACGTTTACAAACGAAAACTGCTCCCGGGGACGAAAGGGGCGGGGCGTGAAAACTGGAACGAAACTACGCCGGTTTTTATTTATTTTCGCCCGATGGCCGCTACACAGTGGTATAGATTGATCATTAAAACATCATCTCTCGAACGGAACCGGGCCGGAGACGCGCTCAAGCGTCGGGTTGTCAATCGGCTTGGCTATTTTTACCATCCCCTGCTTGTCACTTTTAGATTAAAATTTGAACTCATCGCGCTACGCTATGCGCCAACACCCGTGTGGTAGAGGAATGCTTCGCTGTTGTGTTGATTTTATCGCTAAAATATTTACCAACCCATTACAAACCTCAATATAAATAATTTATTTATACCATTCCCACGGGGAACTAATCAAGTGCTCGCCTCTGGAAGTGCAAATAAAATAGAAATAGGGTTTTCGCAAAAACGCGCTAACAACAACATTATTGATTAATCCTGGGGCAAACTAGCGCCAGGCATATTGACCCGCGCAGCAACTGTCCTACCTCCGTCAACGCACACAATTAGCGTGGCATCCGCAAACGTCCCAGAAGGGGGCTGGGAATTGCACTCCGAAAACCCACTTCTCCGCGATCGTAACCCCGTTGAAAAACCCGTTCGTAACCGTACCTGTAACGAAAGGAAAAGGTAAATAAACACACTCGATTAACGGAATGGACGGATCGGTGCAAATAGGGGCAACGCACGGAACAAAGCGACGAAGCCGCTTTGCTAATAGGTTCAAAAGTCACCGGGAGTGACTCTAGTTAATGGAGGACTTGAGCAGTGTTAGTTCGGGAGGAGGAATGGATAATAATAAACGAAAAAGTAGACCCACCGCAACCGACTCAAGACAATGACGAGTGTTAGAATGTTACATTTGGGATAAGGATGCAAGGAAGATAATCGCCGTCGATGGTGGAAAAAAGTGAACGCCCCTGCCCGAACCATGACGTGGTACATATTAAATCTTCCCTTTTCAACATCCATCGATCCATCGATCTCACCGCGCAACACAGCAAATGTTTGATTGACCAATTTTGGCAAACGGGGTGAACAAATGAAAGCAAATTTGCCGACACGAAATTCACATACCGAACCCGCGCAACGACAACGGCGCTCCCATAATGCCCATTATTGGATTATTCCCATTCGACGGTGCAATAAACGCCTGCCCCTTCAGCCAAAGCGGGAAAAGGTACAGATCGGCCCGGCAGCGAAACCCATCTCCCAAGGTGGTTCTGAAAGACTCCTGGCCGGGCGGTTCCCTTTTTCCCTTCAACCCAGCCGGGCCACAAGTGATAATACAACAGTAGAGCCGCCGCTGAACGATACCGCTGATATTGAATGCGAACGGTGCCGGGCCGGGGAAGTGCGAGCATTAATGATAATAATCACATGAAAAAGCCCGCCCCTCCCTCGCTCAGCTTCGCACCACTTCGCTGCTCCGCAGTTTGTTCAAACGCCCGGAAAGGGCTCGAGCAAACGTCTAACATGATTGCACCGAATCCCGAACCCGTACGCACCGACCCATATGGCAGCGCGTTGCGCGGGGCTTCGAGCGAGCGAACATATGTTTTTAGTCTTCTCGGGGTAACTTTTTATGTTTCATCGTTCTTTTTTTCCTTCATCCTCTTCTCTGCAGCGTTATTAGCAGCATCACTGCCGCGCTTCCTTGTCAGGCGTGTTTAAAAAACGATACATAGTGCGCGGCGGCGAAACGAACGAAAGGAAGCGCGCGCGCGCGGGTGCGGTACGCGTTTTGTGAAGCACAATATGACAAACCTTAATGGAAAAGATACAACACGCCACGTCGAGTGTTGTGTTTGCCGGTGCAGGGCCTGTTGAGTAACAACACCAGCCCAACCGGGCGCATCAACGCGCGCCGTACGCGCCGCCCTTTTATGGGGAGTGGGAGATTAATTTTGAATAAACTTTGCTACCCGCGACCGCAACTAAACGCCCCAGATGATACGAGGATGGGGTTCGGGTTTTTTTTCTTCGTCAATTTTTCGTTTGTTTATTGCGTGTTCTTACGCGCGGTGCGCGGTTTGATCTAGCCCAAAGTAGCGCAGGCTTTTACGAAGGGATCTAGCGTGTAGTATGGACAATTGATAAGCAAACGAAGCAAACCGCCCTGCCGGGGAATTTGAATTTTTTTGTAAGTTTAGTTAACAAACGGGTCTAAAGAGAAACATTGTTATGTGCAAATTAACACTAAAGTACTGTTAAACTCTCTTAAGTCCGATCTTAAGTTGACTCCTCTATGACTCTCCTATCCTAATTACTACCTCCTTCCATAGCGAAAGAAAATTTAAACATAAATAATTAAATAAATAAATGAACAAATCATGTTATAAATAAATAAACGAAAAAGTAAAAAACAACAACAAAATAAGTAAGAAAGTAAAGAAAATAATAAATGAAAAGATAGCTAAAAAAATATACAAATGCATAAATAAATAAAAATAAATAAAAAAGGCATCATAAACACTCCCTAGTTATCGCTGTGAATAACTTTGCAAATCAAACATTTGAAAATAAAAAATGGAATCACTTTCGATGTATCTTTATTAAAACCAAACTTAAAACCTAAAGCTCTGTAGTTGCTATCATTCGTTGTTTTTTATATAATTTCATCTTTTAAATTTCGAAAGACTGACTGGAACAGACTGAAAGCTATTCCAAATAGCAATTAAATCAAAGGAAACAATGAAAAAACTATAAATTGTTCGATTATTTATTTAAAGGCAAAAAAAATCTCGCAGAACAAAAACCCACTACATAGAAAAGCACTAGTAAAAGAGTCCAAAAACAAAAAAACGAAGAAAAACATCTCAGCAACACGCACTGAAACAACGTCTTAAAGCTGGAAGCGTACAAAACCTCCGCCCGGTAGCGAAAGCAGGCAACAGGACATTTCTCGTCATCTTGAAAGTCATTACGATAAGCCTATTATCGGCTATGATTGCCTTGTCATTGTATCCTGCGCCGGGGCCAAAACCGGGAGCCACCGAGCAAGCATCGTAAATTACCCAAACGAAGAGGAGGCTTGTCCATTTAGGCGCAACCACCTTTGACCGAAAGCTCCCCGGAAAAGAGGCCACGAGAAGAAAAGAAAAGAAGACACTGAGCGGATAAACACACACGCACACACCCACATTGGGGCCGTAAAATGATAAACGACAGGTCGCTCACCTCGTGAGTGGGGTTCGGGCTTTCGGCGCCTGGGAACACTCGCAGGACTGATTTCTTAATTTTCACTTTTGATAATCATTTGTGCGCCTCGCGGGCTGCCGGGAACACGGGAACGACAGGACGATTTATCAAGGCGGTCCCCGCGTCCGAGCGAGCGGGGCGGAAACGTCCAATGATTTTAATGACCATTATTATCCCAACTGTTTGACAGGTCCTCGTCGTCCTGGTCGGAGTTCTGTCCTGTCGTCGGGCAGGCATAAATCTAATATAGCGCGCCTTGCGCCGTAACGGATGGGTGCCTCTTCTTAAAAGATTTCGTACCGCCTATCACACTCAAAATCTTCATCCCGTGTGCAGCGGAAGCAAGATTAAACAAAACGCGCCCTCTTCCGAGTGATTTCCTGCGAGGTTTTTCCTCTTCTCAACAGTTTTGTCTTCACTTGTTATCTTGCTTCCTGTTAGAAGATTTTTTTTTTGTTCGTTCAATGCAGTCCGCATAAATTCTTCATCAATCAATAGAATTGTTATTTTTGCCTCACGCTCAGGAATGAAAAAAAAAAACAAACAAACACCAACACCAGCGATCGGAGTCGCCCATAAGCCGCCATTCATTTAAAGTTAAGCGGTCCGAAAAGTAAACCAATAAGTGAGAAATACGTCCGACCTTTGCTCCCAAACGGGGGTCTCCCTCTACGCCGGGCCACGAATGAACGTGGAATGGAAAGAAAACACATCAAACAAACGCTGATAAGATCATAATAAAGCAAAAGGGAAACGATCACGATGCTGAATGGCGTTGGGGAGACTATGTCGAGCGTGGAAGAATGAAAAAAAAACGTCCTCCCCTTTATTCGGCGCTCTGAAAGAAAATGCTCTGAAAAAACGCACCAATCACTCATCTATCAATTTCTGCCAAATGCCGGCTGTGGCGGGTTTCGAGAAAGTGAAAAAACGTACTAACCGGCTGCGGAAAAATCGCTCTAAAAGAAAAATCAACCATCATTAATAACAGCCCGCCTAGGGGAGACAGAACGACTCTCGGGAAACGCTCCGCTTCTCAATCAAAGCCGGCCAATAAGCTGGATCGTGTCCACCTTTGGTCGGGTTGGGGTTTGCCGGAAAATTCGGAAAAATTGTCCGAGCACTCCGCGGAACCAGTTAACGAATGCTTAACGAACGGTCCAGTTGAGAAACAAAACCACCGGGCGCGCATTCAAACGGTTCTGGAGACGGCTGGCACGGGAACCTTATCTCTCAACCGTAAGAACCGCTTCAACCTGGTCTCACTCCCTTGAAGTAATCGATGCAGCGAACTGCAGAATGCGACCGTTATCGGAGGTTAATCGGCAAAGTGGTGCTGCCGTAGCACGAAAAGTTCGTCCACCGAGTGGGGCGGGTCGAGACGGAATGGATGCGTAGATGCGGCATCGTAAACCAACACAGGAAACCGATAGCCATCCGGCGTACGGGCCTGCTAGAGATCTTGCCTGGAAGAACTACTGCAGTACTTCGTAGGCCGCCGCCGGCAGAAACGGTCGGCCGCGCTCAAAAGGCGCCCGAGGTGATGTGCACTAAAAACGGATTTAGCGTGGCTTAGATTTATTACAACGACAGCAGGATGGCCATTCTGCTCCTCCTCTCTCCCTCTTCCCTCTCTCCCCGTCTGACGGTCGCGATCAATTGTTTTGATAAATAAGTGCACGGGATGCTGCAGCAGGTACACGGACATCGGGAGTTTCGGACACATCAAATTCACCGGCCCGGTGCGTGTCGTACTGCGTACGTCGGCCGGTGTCACGTTTTTATGGTCGCCTTTAGGTCGTCCTCCCTCGGCAGAGCCGTCGACCCAGCACCGTTTACCTTTCCTCGCAGCGACGGGTAATAAATATAAACGGAACGAAATAAGCTTACGGCATGTGTGAGTGCGTGTGTATTCGTTTATGTATATATATATATATACAGGGGGAAGCATAATCAGCATAATATATCTTTCCACGAGTGTCCCGGGTCCCACTCGACGACGTCACCAGCTTTTCCCGGCCCGATCGAACCGGATGGTATCATTTTGAGGCATGAATCAAAGCTTTCCGCCTTCCGAGCCGGGGTGCTGCCGAGTTAATGCTACGGCAGCGGTCGCCACGGCCGTAAGTACTGCGGCCGCTGCTTCGAATCTCGGTGCGGTAAGATTTATGGTTTTCGGAAAACAAATCTCCGCCGGTGATAGCCAGCCTCCCGTGAGCGCCGCGGAACCGTTCGGAATCTCGGAATCCGTCGTTTGCGCGGCGATGCGATGGCACGGGCTGCCAGGTGGATCGCACATGTCGGCGGGCCAGATGGGCGCACAGGTCGGCCATGTGGCAATCGTAGTCGGCGACGCCCTTTGGCGTGGCGGAATGTGAATTCGATGCCGATTACGCCCCACCAGCGTCGCAGCGCAGCAATAAATGATTAATCACTCAACTGTCGAACTGCTCCGATGCTAATGCTGACGGCACCGAACCGGCTCCGACTCCGAAACAAAGGTATTAATAATTACTTGGCATCATGATCATCATCATCAGCAGCAGCATCATGCAAGAAATGGCTCACGGGCAGGAAGGACTCTCCGCAAACAAACAAACAAAAAAACGAAGAAAAACATCTCAGCAACACGCACTGAAACAACGTCTTAAAGCTGGAAGCGTACAAAACCTCCGCCCGGTAGCGAAAGCAGGCAACAGGACATTTCTCGTCATCTTGAAAGTCATTACGATAAGCCTATTATCGGCTATGATTGCCTTGTCATTGTATCCTGCGCCGGGGCCAAAACCGGGAGCCACCGAGCAAGCATCGTAAATTACCCAAACGAAGAGGAGGCTTGTCCATTTAGGCGCAACCACCTTTGACCGAAAGCTCCCCGGAAAAGAGGCCACGAGAAGAATCGGCAAAGTGGTGCTGCCGTAGCACGAAAAGTTCGTCCACCGAGTGGGGCGGGTCGAGACGGAATGGATGCGTAGATGCGGCATCGTAAACCAACACAGGAAACCGATAGCCATCCGGCGTACGGGCCTGCTAGAGATCTTGCCTGGAAGAACTACTGCAGTACTTCGTAGGCCGCCGCCGGCAGAAACGGTCGGCCGCGCTCAAAAGGCGCCCGAGGTGATGTGCACTAAAAACGGATTTAGCGTGGCTTAGATTTATTACAACGACAGCAGGATGGCCATTCTGCTCCTCCTCTCTCCCTCTTCCCTCTCTCCCCGTCTGACGGTCGCGATCAATTGTTTTGATAAATAAGTGCACGGGATGCTGCAGCAGGTACACGGACATCGGGAGTTTCGGACACATCAAATTCACCGGCCCGGTGCGTGTCGTACTGCGTACGTCGGCCGGTGTCACGTTTTTATGGTCGCCTTTAGGTCGTCCTCCCTCGGCAGAGCCGTCGACCCAGCACCGTTTACCTTTCCTCGCAGCGACGGGTAAAAATAAAAAATGGAATCACTTTCGATGTATCTTTATTAAAACCAAACTTAAAACCTAAAGCTCTGTAGTCGCTATCATTCGTTGTTTATTTCATAATTTCATCTTTTGAATTTCGAAAGACTGACTGGAAACAGACTGAAAGCTATTCCAAATAGCAATTAAATCAAAGGAAACAATGAAAAAACTATAAATTATTCGATTATTTATTTAAAGGCAAAAAAAATCTCGCAGAACAAAAACCCACTACATAGAAAAGCACTAGTAAAAGAGTCCAAGGCTACCAATCCAAACCATGCCTACGAGGTACGTGCATGGGAACGCCGGCCAAGAAGTGCGTAACACAGGACGACAGGAGTTAACCGGCCCGACCGTTTACGTATTCATGTACGCAGATTGCAGATTTGCTCTAATTAGTGTCACCGGTAACAAATTTATGGGATTTTATTTTTATTACCCCTACCAACTATCCATCCG
>KZ067299.1:135526-150079 GCA_002091845.1 Anopheles cracens | reverse complement strand
GTTCCACGCATCAGTGGACCACTTAAATTATGGCCACTGCATCGTGAAAATGTCTGCCACCGGCAGGCACCTCAAAGTATGTGCGCTGCTCTTTGCCGAGCCGGCGGCCAGCGAATGCTTCTTCTTCAGCATTTTACGTTCCATTTCGCACCGCGTCTGTTTCGATGGCTCGTTCGCTTCTCAGCGCCCAATTTTACTCCGATTCGACCTTGACTTTTTCGAGCCTAATGCCTGCCCCGCTGATCGGTCAGACTTCAGCTGCTGCTGCTGCTGCTGCTGTTGATGAACGAGGCGAATAAAGCAACAGAAAAAGCAGCCATGTCTGCCATGTGAAGTGGAAGCCTTGGAGGCTGGCCCGAAGGCGAAGATTGCCGCCGAGAGGTTGGCCGTCGAAAAATTCAGCGACACTCATGCGTGCCGAATGTGGCGCGAGTCAGTCAATGACCAGCAATCGCCGCTAGACGTCTGGTCCCCTCCGACACTTCCACGGGCGGGCGAATTTCTCATGGGGCAACGGTGCGAAGGCGCGTGGAACGGAGCAAATCGGAACGGAACTTCGGTGGGTTGGTTACGCGCTCGGTGGGTAGGCCGAACTATCCGGACCCGCCCGCTACCGGCGTCGAAGATGACGGAGCTCGAACAACACCGACGCCGGAATGTGCGTGAGAGATTAGGAATTCTTTTCAAAAAACCGTGCCAACCCCTCCGGAGATGATGTTTCAAGAAACGGAGTGTTACATCGGTGTGTTGATTTAGTTCAACGGCAGGCACGCCGGAATGTCGCGGGAATTCTGTGCCCCGAACGCTCCGAAATTCATTTTACACTCCCGGTCGGTATGGGCTAAACGGTCGTAATCGATTCTAGTTCGTTTGAACAACAACGCAACCGAACGCGAAACTGTAGCGTCATCTTTCGATATTGGAAGAAATAGACGTCGATCGCAGCGTGATTTATACCAATTGCCAAAGTACATAAAGAAGCACGGTAGTGCAAATAATGACCCCATTCGTAGTCTTCCATCACCGGGTCTCCAAGTTCGGGAAGTCATATTGGTGTTTTTTGAAAACTTTATATCATTTTAACACGTGAAACTTTCCCAATTGCCCTCCAGCGTGCTACCATCCATCATCATCCGCTGCTACTGTTGCTGCAGCCGCACCAAAGCCAACCCTCTTTCACGGGTGGCCAGACACGGAATCAAACTGACAGCCTCTCAAAAGGCATCCACAATCCTTGCGAGCCAGGCAGTACCGGACTGGCTGCCGAAAAGCGCAAATACGCGGCTGGCCATAATAATAAATAATGCTTTATGAGTTTGCCTGTCGATATGGTGGTGCGCTCCCTGTCGGAAAGAAAAACTGTCATCTTAACTTTGCCACCCCAGGCCCACTCTCTCTTTTTCTCTCTCTTGCAGTGCAACCCGTCCGCCCATGTGCCAGTGTTCCTGAGTGTCTTCAATCATCGAAAACGGATCTCGGCTTATCGAACCCGTACGTGCGTACGTGTGCGAGCCACACGGTGAAGGAAATTCGATACTTCCCACCCGATATCCCATGGCACGGAAGGAAGGAAGAGTCAAAAGAGCGAAAGGCGTTCCGGTGGCGAGAGGGAAAAAATGGGATAATAACCAGGAATCATCCGAAAGGATCCCCTTCCTGGGTTTTTGTTGCTGCGAGGATGTGATCCTCTTCCGCCCATGCAAAAAGAAAAACGCCGGCGATAGGAAGAAGGAAGGAAGGCACTCAATCGAAGATAACGACACCGAGTCAACTCGATCCGCAACCGAACCCGATGGCGGCAGCAGCAGCAGCCCAGATCGAATGGGTAATGATGATTTAGAAAGAGGCCATAAAAAGTAATTTGATTGGCCCGGGAAGACTATTTTTCTTACCCACCATGCCGAGCCATCTCCATGCATCAGCGAGTCCATTCCGGGAGGAGGAACTTTTTGACAAACGGTCCTGACGAGTCTGACTCTGTCTCTTGGGATTGCCGCACGTCGGCGGGTTCGAAGGTTACGTCGATGGCCGGTGGTGGGATGATGATTGAAATATGAAAAGCAGCCGTCATACATCAAGGGATCCTTTTTGGTCCCCACCACCCAACACACCCAATCGATGACAGATCAAGGTCACGGAATAGAGCGAGGAACGAAGCGAATCCGAGCGAACTCCGCCAACATGTGTGCGATTTGTAACCGGCAGAGCAAAAAGTGTAAACTCCGTATCAAACGAGGCTTGCTATGCTTGCTCTGCTATGAGGAAATGAAAAGTGTTCCTAATTAAACCGACCGGTTTGGCAACGAATACGAGGTTCTTGATGAAATGCATACCAATAGCACACACACACCAGTACACACTCATGGGCACACCAACAGCGCTGGAAAACTAAATCCATATGCGTGTATTTCGTAATAAACAACGCGCTGGTTCGTAGCATTGCAGACATCGGTGTTTGGCGTTCGGTCCGAAGTTCAGGGTAGCCTGCAAGAAGGCCGATTTGTATGCAACCGACTTGCCGACTTGCCGACTTGCCGCAACAGTCGACCGTGTCCGTGTACGTAACCTTCCATCAGCTGTAATCGGGGGCGTTCAGTCGACCGTGCCTGCCAGAGCATGCCGTCGTTGCCGTTGCCGTCGCCGTTGCCCAGCAAACCCCGGGAACAGCGCGTGCGTCTCCCGTCGCTGCCACCGATAACGCCTGCTTGCTCTGCTATGAGGAAATGAAAAGTGTTCCTAATTAAACCGACCGGTTTGGCAACGAATACGAGGTTCTTGATGAAATGCATACCAATAGCACACACACACCAGTACACACTCATGGGCACACCAACAGCGCTGGAAAACTAAATCCATATGCGTGTATTTCGTAATAAACAACGCGCTGGTTCATACCATTGCAGACATCGGTGTTCGGCGTTCGGTCCGAAGTTCAGGGTAGCCTGCAAGAAGGCCGATTTGTATGCAACCGACTTGCCGACTTGCCGACTTGCCGCAACAGTCGACCGTGTCCGTGTACGTAACCTTCCATCAGCTGTAATCGGGGGCGTTCAGTCGACCGTGCCTGCCAGAGCATGCCGTCGTTGCCGTTGCCGTCGCCGTTGCCCAGCAAACCCCGGGAACAGCGCGTGCGTCTCCCGTCGCTGCCACCGATAACGCCTGCATTCGAGACACGTGCTTCGACGACAGCGCGAGAACGGGACGGCACGCGGCACAATCTAGCGACCCAGCTGCGCCATCTGCTCAGTCGATGTCCACAACCAGCCCAGCGGCGTGCACTATCAGTGTGCACGTACCAGGAGCGTCGCCTGGAATGGTGCTGCCACTTACTACGTAGCCCCCCCTCGACGGACGAGAAACAATTCACATTTTGGTGCCTTGCAAGATAAGTGCGCCCGGGATGGAATGCTGTCACACAATCGCTCTTCTGGCTGGCTCTGGTCCGGAGCAGTCGAGGCTGCCGCGCGCGTTTTGCTGCAGATGAAGATGCTGGTGATATTGATGTGCGCGGCTCAAGGACGCGCCGCGACCTGTGTCGCTTCCCACGGGGCCACCGGAGCGGGCGCAACCTTCCGGCCAACGCCGGTAGGAACGCCTTTCGCGTGCACATACCATCGATGGGAGTTCGATTGCGAACGTGCATTCCTTGCCGCGATGCAACCGGTGCGATGCGACCTGCTGCAAGAGAGCGCACGTTACATGCGCACCGGATTCCATTGCGGCAACCACGCAGCGAGATAGCGAGCCCGCGCGCTACTACTACTGCTGGTGCTGGTGCTTGATATTGAAAACAAAATGCGGAAGCCAATACAGCCAACCATTCTGCAATTCCGCGCCGTGCATGCGCGCGCGTTATGACATTGGGTCGTACGCATGTGGAAGAGGCGAAGAGGCAGCACCGAGGAGCGACGGAATGTTGGCGCGTTTATCGCAACTTAAGGCAAACGCGCCGGCAGCACAAATTCTGTAATTTGCGCGCTTCCCCATGCTTTCCACCGCGCGAGGAACATATGTTCTTCGCTCGGCTTCGCTGGAGGCCTCCTCGTGTACGCCGCGTATCACTCACTACGGCAAGTGCAGCCGAAGGTCATCCGGACTGGTTCGATTCGAAACAAGTTCCAAGTTCAAATCCAAATCCGCTCGCGATCCAGTTTGCCCTCGCCGCATGCAGTGCTCCTTCTCGAACGCGGTGAACTTCGCCGTCCCAAAACACATCTTGAGAGTGGCATAAATATCCGTTTGACTTGCTCCCATCCCAGAAGGGCAGGCGAGCGCGCGCGCACATACACGCTCTCTCCGAGCTGCGACCTCCCCGCCCCAAGAGTTCGTTAGCGGCGCCCGCAACCGAAACGGATGAATTTATGATTCCTTGGAGAATCTTTGTGAGCTCCTAAATGTCCTATTCATAACATAACCCCGCATTCGGTGACACATTCGCGCTGTGTATGCGCGTGAACTACGGTGACACGGGGTGGCACGTTGGAAGCTGAAAGTAAGAAAACAAAAAAATCCACACACACACACCCTTCTCGGTGGCAAAAACCCTTTCCACGCGAGGTTTCGGTCCTTCGAACCGGATTCGCCCGAAAAACGCAATATAAATAAATAACGAGTTTCGGTCAACTTACGGGCCCGCCGGATCGAATTCTTCGTTTTCACCTCACCATCGCTCCAAGCCCCGGCCGGGCCGGGGTGTGCGTGTGCAGCTACAGGCAAGGGCTACCCTTTCGGCGCCCCGGTTGCAAAGCTATAAAACTTTTCGCCGGCAAACTGCCCCCGGAGCAGCAAAGATCGGATTAGGCAAACATACACAAATACTTTCCTAGCGGGCGCCGCCACCGCCACGCTCCCACGAGAGTGACGCGCGGATCGGAACGGATCGGATCGATTGATGCCCGGGAAAACCCAACGAGGGAAGCGTGGAAAAGCTGGGGCACGTCGCTGTCAGGGCTTTAAGGAAAGTGTCAGCACCGCACCGAAAGCATCCCTGACGGGCCGGGATGAGTGAAATACGATCGATTCCGAGGTTCGGTGACAATGGTGAACCAGGCTGGCGGGAAGCTGAGAACCAAACCAATTGCGAACTTTCCTATCAATCCTTCTTCATCGCCGGGACATGTAGATCCTGCCCGGCCCCGCCGGGTTGAAACAGACGTTTCCCGGTGCTGATTAACACAGTCGCAAATTGTCAAACTCTGCCTTTGCTCGTTTGATTCTTTTCTGCTTTCTTTTCTTTCGCCTCTGTTTCGAGACTTATACAACTCCCCCGGGGGGAAAGCTCCGGGAAAAACTTTTTTCACCTCCCCCTCCCCCCCCCCCCCCAAGCGGTGGAAAGTGGAAAATCACACAAACAAACCGCCCAATTCGCTTTTCATATTTTATTTCCGCTTTTTTCCCTTCCGACGGAAAGTGTGTCGCAATGCTTCCGAACCCGCCGGACGAGACCAGCGGACAGCATCATAACGTCCCCCAAACTCAGCACACACCCCATCATCGAAATGGTCGTTGACATTAGGTACCGCCGTCGCCGGGGGCTTGTTTCGTCGTCATTTACTTCGTTAAAATATTGTTCTTGCTGCTCGACCGCCTCCCGCAGGATCGCGTGTCCTATCGTGCTAGCCCCGCGTGTGTTGTTCGTTGGTGGCACCCAAATCCGGAGCCGATTTTTTGATTGCATTAGTGTGCGGGTGACGGGAAGGGCAATGTCACCGTGTGCGATGCACACGCTACCGAGATAGGCTACTGGAAGCTAGAAGACGGCTAAGAGCGAACGGCACAAACACGTTCCACACGCGGTCATTCGCACTGAGCCCGTGAGGCGAGCCGAACAGATACAAGGTTTCTCTCTCCCACCACACCCGGACGCGGCGCCGAGCTCGTGTGGCAATAACCTTCGAAACATTCGGAGCGATGCGAGGCGCGTGTGAACCCCAACCGAACCAATGACCGAAAATACGATAAAGTTATGAAACTGCTACTACTGCTACTACTAAAACGCCCATTGCAGCTGCAGAGGAGTGCGCTCTATAATCTACCTTTCTTCTTGAAGTGAACGAACTGTTCGGCTCACTCTTGTCAACCGAGTGTCCCAAAAGCCTTATCTACCGCGTAGTGAAACAAAACCACCCAGTGTCGAACGTATCCGGAACCGTGACGATCGCACAAACCCGGCGCGATAAGAAGTCAATCAGCTGGACGACGCGCGTTTGACGTTGACAAACAAATTCTCATCAGAGGCGGACGGACTATTTCAAGAGCGCGTTGTAGACGCGATTATCGCGGGACCGACGAGAGAGCCCGGGCTTGCCGTAGCCGAAGGTGAACGGGGTCGGACGGGACGGGACAGGACACTGCATCGGCACACAGCTGCGGTCACTTATGCAGGCTGACTGCGGAAAGGATGGCCACCGAAGATCGGCCACCGAAGATACGGAGAGCAAAACGAAAACGCGCGCTCGAAGGCCAACCGGTCCGGCAGCAGCAGCAGCAGCAGCAGCAGCGGGCGTACAAGAATAGGTGGGTGGATCGACCGGCCAGACCCCGTGAGCGGATGGGTCTCCGGGTAAACGACCGGTTGCCGAGATTCGACTCACCGCCGACGGTCAGAAATTCAATGTCAAAAGTTGCGCATCGGCCGTACGTACGGGCCTGCACACAAACACCGCAAAACGCACTCCGCATCTGTTGCATACACTTGCGCCTTGTTCGCGGGTGGGTGGTGCCATCGTGTGTGTTTCTGTAGCTTTCCTTGGGCGCACGGTTTTTCAAGCCGCGCCAAGAACTCTCTTTCTCCTTGCATAATGTGCCTCCGCCATTAAGCACGGGGAACGGCCCAACATTGTTCGCACCGAGCCGAGCCGGCACGTTCCGTTCCTTCAAAACGATGGCGTGGCATTGCCCGCGTTGACTTAACTAGCGCTTCCGCGCCGCGTGCGCCGCGTTCTTCTCTGGCAGATAGATGTCGACATTGAGGCCGAAGAATGGCGCAAAATGCATACACACACGGAGAACGTCGAAGCGTAACCAGCGGTCGCTTTTTGTACGCGAAACGTCCATCACCGGGCGTCACCGGGCGGCGCTGATCGTTCGGAGCGTGGAGTTTTCCTTCAGTGGCTGCGGGTGTAATTTAGACAAGCATCTTTTCGCCTAGTCAATATTTATGCATGTGCAAGCGCTATCCTTTTATTTAGAAGCCTTTTTTTCTCTACGTGTTTTTCATGTTTCTTCGTTTCTTGAGGCTTGATGTGTTCGATTTTTTTGCTTCACCTGAGCTTATTTCATTTATGAGCAATTTAAATCCATTATTTACTCGTTCCATTGATTGGAGGGCGAATTGAAGGGCATTTCTTCAACACGTTAACTATAAATTCAATTTTCTTGTTTTAAAGAAAAAACTTGCTCCACCCGACCAACTCATCTGCTTCCCTGTTCACCCGGGGCATGACGGTTTTTTGGGTAGTGAGTGAATGGCCTCCGCCATATGGAACCGGGACATCGTAATTGGTTGTTACATTCACTAAATATTTCATCGAGCAGGAAGCAAACAACAACAACAACAAAACGCACACACACACACAAACACCAGCAAGAGCTTCGGGGTTCCTTACACCGGATTCGACACTGCGCCATTCCGCCCGAACCGTCGTACGAGCGCCCACCTTCGCGCGTACTTGTTTGTTGACTCTTATCCTTGCGTGTTCACAAATTGTGTTTGCGGAGCTTTTTATTTCCACCCAATGACTGTCGTCACCAGACCCGGGAGCGGGGGTTTCCCCCTTTTTCTCGGAGTCTTTTGGCCGCCTAGTGTCCCGCGCCGCTGCCACTATTCCGAGGTCCGCTTTTCGTGCAGATTCCGGTAGCAAATATGAAATTTAATTAAATGTTTACATATCATACTTGCGCTGGTTGGCATGGCTGGGTTCTGGTGTGCGCATATGAGGACCCCTCCCTCAAGCGTGTTCGTGCGGTTGTCGAGGGCGAAGTGTGCTGCGGGTGGAAAAACGCGCTGCAATCGAGGAGGTCAAAGGCCAACATCATCATCCCCGTGCCTTTACCGACCCTAACGGGCGCGCAGGAGGAGGATCAGCGTGACATTTGCCTTCGAGCCGTACGTTGTTTCGGCATGTCGCACTCGACGTAGACGGTGGCATAGACCGGGACCGAGTTGCAACGGGCCCAGAGACTGCACCGCAGCACCTGCCTCATCAATAACCGATGCGAAATACCGTCCAGCTCACGGGCCAGCATGAAACCATGCCAAACGCACAGCGGCTCACAAACGGGAAAAGTTTGCCGAGCCCGTGTGGCACCTCCACACAGTCACACGCGCGCAGCAAATGTTTGCCTAACGTGCAGTAATTAATTTTCAGTGACAGATTTCAATTTTCATATTAATATGAAACGCAAATCGGAAAGTTAATTGCATCATGCGGCAGAGAGGAAACAACAGAACAGATGTGGGGTATTAAGTAATATTAAATAATACAAAGGTGGCACGTTTGTTAGTAGGGATGGTGAAATTACAAAGAGGGAACAGAAGCTTACCATAAGAACAGCAAAAGATAAAGAAGTGATTGAATTACCTGTAACGAAAAAAGATAAAAACAATAATCAAAATATGATTTAAAAAATTACGATAAACAAAAACATTTGGAATATTTTTTTATAAAAACAGAATTAAACATGTAAAAACGCTTACAAATTCAAACCAAATTCAGAAAACAAAAGAAAAATACAAAACTAAACTGACAATAAATTTAAATTTGATAGAAAGATTTAAAGATTTAAATATGAAAGATTTAAATAAAACATAGAAAAAGAGAAACAGAACAAACTTTATGGAAAATTCGTTTATAACCAACAGCAAAATATTTTTAGGAAAACGGAACATTTACCAAAAATATTTAATATATAAAACATGAAAAAAACAATAAGTAATGAAGAAAATACGAAATTGAAATATAATGTAGACTCGTAATCCAAATTAGATTAATCAATAGTTCAATAATTAACAAACGATGAAAGTCAAAAAAACTTGAAAAACTATGAAAGATTTAACTAAAACATAGAAAAAGGAAAACATAGAAAGAAGTATAAATTGAAATAGTACGATATTTAAAATAAAATTAAGCTTGAAGATTTGAAAGATGGTTTGTAAAATATTCCCATATGTGGCACAAATTCTTACTTTTCCTTTAAAAAGGTTTAAAAAACTGTTAAGAAACGGAATGCAAATGCAAAATATCATCCATCAGAACAACAATATAGAAACATTGGAAGCGAACGCCGCAAAATCGTCCAAACGGTTACGGGCCGATATTGTGTTTCCGAAAATCAACGCATGAAAAGAAAGCACCATTTCCATGGCCGTTCGCGCGTTTGCCGCAAACGCAAACATCGACCACATCGTCAACCGAGCGTCGTCGTCGTCGTCCTCAGATGTGTGTGTGTGTCGGATGTTTCAAACAAAACGAAAACATTAAATAAACTATGCTCCCCATTCCGTCCACGGCCCACTCCAATCCGCGCCACGGATGGTTTGTTTCACAAAGTTTATGTTGTGCTTCGGGAGCCCGTGCGCACCCGCATCTTGGGAGCATCAAAAGTTTGTTGATTTTTTTGTGCTTCACTTAATACCTCCCCCGTTCCCTTCCCCACATCTTTCTCCCTTTCTATCTCTTTCATTTATTTATTTTATGTTGTTTTGTGTTGCTGTATATCGCGGGGCTTCGATTAGCTCGCACCCGCTGTGGAAGGTTGAAGCGGCCAAAGAACGAATGGTGGGGAATGGCGAAAAAAAACTCCGCTCACCAACCAAACCCCAGCTCCAGTTGATGGTGATGGCTTATGTTGATGATAATGTTTGGCCTCCGCCCTTCACCATCCTCCCTTTTGCCATTTGATTGCATCAAATGCTCCTCCATTGCCCGTTTCTGCCCTTTTTCGCCACAGTGGTGTTCCCAGTCAGTGTGCGCTTCCGAATCAAATTGATTCAACTTTAGCGAAATCCCGACCCCACCGTCACTTCCCTGCTCGAGCCCACCAGCCCTGAGAGGTGGAGGGATAATTCCAGTGAGTGTGTTTATTTTTATTTATAATTCATTTAAGTTCGCCTTTTCGCCTCGTTCGCGCTTCATCGATAATGCAATAATGATAAAAGCTTGAAGCTTTCCACCGAGACGCGTCGATGCGTGGTTCTTTGGCCCACTCGGCCCCTCTCACCGTGCTGGAATCCTTCCCGAGGGATCCGTAAGTAAACGGTGCGGGCGGCCCGGAAAACGCGGCATTCAACCGCCAACAGGAACGATTAGATCGAGAACGTTAGAAGTCAGTTAACACACAAAACGCGACCGAAAACCGCGACCTCACGCGGTTTGGGGGTGTGCACACACACGCACACGCATTTTGTGAAGAGAGTATGTGTGAGTGTGTTTCGTCCGAAAAGGAAGCAGGGAAATACACGGGAAAGGCTCGAGCACGCTCACACCCAAAGGAAGCTACCCGTGAGGAATCAAATAAAATTGAATGATTTTCATTTTATTAGATATGGAGTTGAGGAAATCAAATTATTCTCACTCAGCCACGGTTGGCGATTGTGTCTTTTCGATAGGGAGTGGGGCATGCAACAACCAACGAAACCTGGCACCACATAATGGAAAGCGAGGAGCGGTTTGTGTTTCGCCAAACGGCCTTAAATCACCCAGGACAACGTGCAGAAATCAACGTCAGGATCGTGCCCAATGTATGAGAGTGTGCTTTTTGTGTGCTTTCTCGTGCTCTTCTCATGCTCGAAGCATGCTGCACAGGAGGACGAACGTTAAAATTATCTGCGAAAAACTTTCGCCTATCGACCTACCCGGAGGCGGAAAAGGATCACATCCCAACCAGCCAGCTCAACAACCGAAAGCCCTGTCCGGGAGGGGGTGGTACGCGCAACACGGCGCAGTCAATTTTGTATTCATGAGATTCAGCGGAGAAGATAATAAATGATCCGGAGGGCTGGCCCTCGTCTGGGCGATGGTATCGTATCGCCGCCTTTGAAGAGTGACACCGTACCGACTTCCGCTTTTCCGCAACGCATGCATATGAGAGCGAGCGAGAGGAACTGCGCCCGGAAAGCTCGGAACGCACTCGGAACCGGAAGCGATTGGCGAGGCCATTTCCTCGGCTTCCGGCGTTCGGGCCAAAGCGGCTGAACCCAAGTTCTGTTTCTGGGCGGAACCGAGCTTTGAAGCATGGCCGAAGATGAGAAAAAAAAAACGTAACGAAACTCGTTTAAATCGCTGTGGTATGAAGCAATAAAACCTTACGGAGATGCAGATTTACTGCACCACTTGTTACAAGTTATTCTGCGCGCTCCTTTTTCAATTATCTCGACAACTTTAGCGGCACAAAAAAAAAACAAAGACGCCTGAAAGAGAAAGAGCAACTCGGTGCATTTGAGTTTGCTCTATGAGTTGTTTTTAGTTAACCTATTCGAAAAGAGTATATTCATAACTTAGCGCATACAACTTCAAAAAATGAGGTTTTTCTCCATGGAATTTTGCTACACTTATTTTCCAAAAACATTTTTCAAGATATCTTCCAAGACATCGTGATATTAAAAAAAAAACAAAGACGCCTGAAAGAGAAAGAGCAACTCGGTGCATTTGAGTTTGCTCTATGAGTTGTTTTTAGTTAACCTATTCGAAAAGAGTATATTCATAACTTAGCGCATACAACTTCAAAAAATGAGGTTTTTCTCCATGGAATTTTGCTACACTTATTTTCCAAAAACATTTTTCAAGATATCTTCCAAGACATCGTGATATTTTTCAAGATATTTCTGGATTTAAATCTTTATTTGTATATGTGTTTTACATCTTATAGCTATATTATTGTTGTTCTAATTATAGCAAAATTAAAAGAGTTGACTCCCAGGTTCCTAATCCATAATGGCTTTAATTCAAAGAATTGTTTGAACCTCAAAGAAGGACTGAAAAATAAATGGAACTACATTTGATGAAAATATTACAATCGCTGTTATCTCTTCAACTCATCCACCTCTCTTCACATCGCAATCGCATTTCATCTGCCGCTGTAACAATTTCCCTACCAAGAACCCCGAAACATCCCTCCTGCCACCCGGGAACAGTTTATCATGACAAGAGGTTCGCCTCCACCCAAAACCCCCGAGAAGCCTTCATTCAATAAGCGCAATCCAATCGAAAAGTTTTGATTTTCCGCCGGTAACTTCAACCAAGGCTCCGTGCATGTGCTGCGCCAGAGCTCCGGGGTATGATCCCCGCTAAACAAAAGCACTACTTAATATCAATGTTGATAAACACCCACCCGAGAAAACTTTGTCGTCTGCAGCCCGTACGGAACGAGTCAAATCTGTTAGTCTCGTGTCCCAGTGTATGAGTGTGTGAGTGTGCGTTTTTTTTGTTTGGTTTGGTTTATGGTTGCGTTTGCAACATACCTTCATTGTCGGGTCACAGAATGACATTGCACCGGGGTGGGGATTGTGCCATAGTTTACCTCCATTACGCCTTCCCACCCACCCCAAAATCCGAACCCCTTTTCATAACCGCGTCCTCATCTCCTCGGGCCAAACACAGCAGAAGGTCCCGGGGTTCGTGTTTGTTCTACTAGAAATATATTCCCCGTTTCGGTTTTCCCTTTCAATCGTGGCGATGCGTGCAGTTTCAGGCTGGCAGGAGAAAGGACAAGCCCCGAAAAACCCGGAAGAATAACATTCCGATTTTCATATATTCACCCGAAACGATGACTTGCCCTGCCACCCCGAGGTTCTCGGCCCGCGTATCCTTCTCAGCACGGTCACCAGCACAGCGAAATGGGGTCGCCCCGTCGGGCGTACGAAAAAGACAATGTTGTTCCCGCTTCTTGCAACGCAAGCATGCGGTGTCATACCGGAAGCAGAAGGATTGAATGTTTTTCCTAAGCCCTCGGCCGCTCTCATGCCCGCCCATCTCACAGAAGCCCGGATTCGTTTTTCTCCGTATGAGAGTGTAGTAAAAGGAAGTTGGATTTCATGACTTTACCCGCCGGTACCCTGGCCAAATCATGCATGCATGTGTGAGTATGTGCGCCCGCTCACTAGCAAGGATACTCGCTGCAAACAATAATGAAAGCGCCAGCGAAAAAGTTCTCCGCAGCATTTGGAGTGGAAAGGAGCGTCCGAAGAGCGGGAAGATAAACAGAGCAGACGAAACAGCGAGCGGCCCAGAACTGAATGCTAGAACAAATATTTGCCCTTCCGTGCGATTGGAATATCACTCGCCGAATGCAAGTGTGCCCGAGGTGGTGTTGGTTGATGAGAAAGAGAGAAAGCTAGAGCAGCAAAGACAACAGAATGAACCAAGCGCCGATAGGATGGGCAAGTGAGTTAGTTGTGTTTGTGAAAGATACGAAACTGTTTTCCACTGGATCACCCAGTCGGTGTCGCTAGAGAGAGCAAGTGTAGTTTATACTTCCTCCGATCCTTTACAACGCTCGCCGGTGGAACGAAAATGTTCCTTGGGTAGAAAATTTAAAGCAAATGAGAAAAAACAACCCAACAACGTGAAGCATCGAGCAACATTTCAATCATTCCGGCCTCGGAATTACTTTTCGGTTAACCCGTTGTACCGTGCCATCAACACAAACATGGGACAGCAGAGCCGGGCTGGGCTGGGCTTAGCAAAACAAAAATATACATATTTTCCTATTTTATTTTGTCCTATCACTTTCCACCTTCCCAGCTTTCCCTGGTTCTAGTTTAAGAAGCACACCGAACCGTTTCGAGCGTTTTCCGTATGGTTTGTCCGGGGGAAAGTGAAAAATTATATTCGTCCCAACCGGAAAGGATGCAAAGCCCGAGCGCGCTACGAGGGCCATGATTCAGACCGGGAATATATACCCCTTGGATAGATAACTCCACTTTACACCCGGACGGAATCGGTTCGGTTTGCTAGCCTTGAGCAGTTTTTGGGAAGGGGGGGCGAAGGTAGAGGTCTTCCTGACGTTGTATTGATTTTGTGTTGTACCGTTTCGTAGTGGTATTTTCCCACCTCCTTCTCGTCTATTTTCGACGGTTCGTGTCAAAATCGGCATGGCCGATGCGTGGCGGCGAATATGGTTTTGTGGTGAAAATACGTACAAGGAATAGGAACGCATTCCTTCCGCCGAAGGATTCACTTTCACTTCCCAAACGCACGTGCCCGGTACGAGAAGGAGAGCAGCAGCAACGGAAAAACACACAGAGAACCTCCAAAAAGGAAGAAACCCATCAAACCGCCTCCCTTCCGAGACGCTGCGGCAGCAAAATATCATGTCAATGATGTCAACAATCGTGGCCAAAGTCATCGTACCCGTCTTCTTCTTCCTTCCTCCCACCGCAGCCTCCCCAACACGCCAACCCGCAAAACCTAATTTCGTCCCCGGCAGTTTCTTCGTTATCTCCGTGCTATCGAAAAAGGGGTCGTTTCCGGTGCCTGGTTTTGTGTGGATCGTGTATCGTTTTCGTCCCACCGGCTCCTGGGACTGAGGCCTCCACCACAGTCACGCCCGGCA
>KZ067299.1:114150-130171 GCA_002091845.1 Anopheles cracens | reverse complement strand
CCCTCATTTGACTAAACCATTCGGATTGTGTTTTTTTTAGGAACACCGCGCAATTCAGCTCGCTCACTTTGGAGGTACACAAGAACACAAGAACATGCACCGGACCGGGCCGAAAAAAGGGGCAAAACGAATCGCGTATCCCGCAAAAGACTGTCCCAGCTTTTGGTCCGGGAAGCGATAAACCCAAATAGGATTTTCCATTTTCCAACCAGCCAGCTCCGTCAGTCCGTGATCTAATCCGCGCAGGATGGACCGAATTCGCTGTCCATCCTTTTTGCGTTCCCGTTCCGTCGCGGCGCACGGCACATTTTTATTTCATTTTTATGGCCAATTTTATTTTACTTTCAAATGAAAATTCGAACTTCCCCGTGCTACCCGTGCTTCACCGTGAGCCTCGCGGGTCTCGCTTTATAATGTGAGCAAGTTCCGCCACAGTACTTGAGGCACCCGTGCACCAGATTGGGGCGGACAAAAAAGAAGCGGAAATTCGAGCACGATTTAACTGCCGATGAACCTCGGGGCCGGATTTCCAGCGCGAAATCATAAGCGAACGACGCTCCTGATCCGAAAGCGTGCCGTGAGCCTCGCGGGTCTCGCTTTATAATGTGAGCAAGTTCCGCCACAGTACTTGAGGCACCCGTGCACCAGATTGGGGCGGACAAAAAAGAAGCGGAAATTCGAGCACGATTTAACTGCCGATGAACCTCGGGGCCGGATTTCCAGCGCGAAATCATAAGCGAACGACGCTCCTGATCCGAAAGCGTTACAAAAAGAAGAAGAAAATGCACGCACACACATACACACGACTAACAATAGCATAAGAATCCACATTCCGTCACTTTTTTTCGCTTCCAATTTTCGCTTCCGCCACACGCGTCCGAAGTTCATCGTTAAAAAATAAAAACGGATGAAAATGTTTTATTGCGATGGGTTCAGAGTTTATTCTTGCTTGCTCCAGTACAAGCGAATACGCTTTGGAGGGGTGGTTGGTTTGTTTGCAGCAATCGAGTCCACACACACACACACACACACAGAGACACACTCGTTCTCTTTCTCTCGTGACCCTCATTTGACTAAACCATTCGGATTGTGTTTTTTTTAGGAACACCGCGCAATTCAGCTCGCTCACTTTGGAGGTACACAAGAACACAAGAACATGCACCGGACCGGGCCGAAAAAAGGGGCAAAACGAATCGCGTATCCCGCAAAAGACTGTCCCAGCTTTTGGTCCGGGAAGCGATAAACCCAAATAGGATTTTCCATTTTCCAACCAGCCAGCTCCGTCAGTCCGTGATCTAATCCGCGCAGGATGGACCGAATTCGCTGTCCATCCTTTTTGCGTTCCCGTTCCGTCGCGGCGCACGGCACATTTTTATTTCATTTTTATGGCCAATTTTATTTTACTTTCAAATGAAAATTCGAACTTCCCCGTGCTTATTATTATTCCGCAGCATTGGCATCCGGTTGGGTGGGTTGTGGGAGGCGGGCGCGCGGAAGCGCGTGCACACACACACACACAGCCGGCCATCTTAATCGAATCACGCACCGGCTTGAGTTCGTGTTTTTTTCATTTGCCGGCTGCGGTGATGGCGCGCCTGGCGCCGGTAAGACGTTCCCGGACGAGGCGGACGGGTGCAGCCGAAGTCAAACGCAGAAGGGACGGACTGGGCCATGCGTGGTTGGGTGTGTGTGTATGAGTGAGCATGTTGGCACAGGGAAAACAAAAAATTCCGGACGAATCGCACCGGGCCGGGCGCCGCAAGGATAAACGATGAGGCTGAAGAATTATTCAATTAATTACAACCAAATTACGACCACAAAGTGGTCCGGTTAGGCGAGAGGTTGCTGCGGAATGGACGACGGTCGAAGCAGGGGCGCGCCTCTCTCTCTCGCAGCTTTCCTGAAAAACCTAATTGCGAAACAAAATCTCTAAAGCTCCCTGGACCGTGCGCTGCGTGTTATGAAACGCGACGGTGCCCCGTCTTGACTTGAAGTTTATTATCATTCGCAGCACGCAGCGGCAGCGACAGCAGCAGCGTGCGCCCGTCATGTTCATCAGACGGATTTCAATTTCGGCAAAGTGTAATCTAATACGAGTGAAGAAAAATCCAACTGACAGGCTCTGGCACATGCCCGAGCCACCGTCCGGAACAGTTCGGTTTCGGGAGTGGCAGTTTTTTTTGTTACCCAAAAAATTATGGATCGTGCGAATATTAAACATAAAACAAAAAGGATACCGAGAAGAAAGCGAATTGGGACCTAATTCGCAGCAACCTGCTTCGTTGTGACTTGCTGTTGTTTTATAAAATCCTTCATAAATCAGATTTTACAAGTCACCTAACCATCCTGAGCTAAATAATTGATCTATTTTAAACCGAAAACAATACTGGAAATTTCAAACAAATCATGAATTCCATAAGCAAAAAGGAACACAATCCAAAATTCACTCATGCCCTCGTTCATCATTAAGTAGGTCTGACTAGAGTAGATAATTGAGCTAACTTTTTTTTTCTTGCCTTGTTTCTTTCACTCCACCTAATCCCGGAAGTCGCGACATCGGAGATGGGAGGTCACACCGAAAGGCCATTTTTCGTAAGAAAACGAATAACCAACTGTCAAAAAAACCGCATCATACGACGCGAGCAGGGCAAACAAGCGCTGATCCTCTTTGCCGAGGATTAATTCAAGTTTTCCGATTTCATCCCATTCCGGCGGGGACGATTATCCATGAGATACCCATCCGCCCGGCACTTCTGGCACTTCTAATTTCGTTACGCACAAGAGCTCCCATCCCGTGCGAGCTCTTTCGCCCGAAAAGGGTTGCTCCTGTGAGCTGCGACCGCCCCGGCTCATTTTCCCCCAAAAAATCCGACGCTAATCCAATATTGCCGAAGCCACAAGAAGTGTGGCGAGACAGAGGCGAAGGAGACGGAGGTGGTTTTGTTGCGTAAATAACGACGTCGGAGGTGAGGCGTCGTCCTCGTAATGGAAATGGAGATACTATTGTACGCGAGACACATTTTCCACAACACACAAACCTGGGCTAGTGCGAAGGCACCACCCAGAAGCCAGCGCCCGCGCTTGAATCTTTGGCAAGGCTTTAATAACACTTACGGGCATTCGACGCCGAAACCGAGAGCCACCTTTCCGCGGACTTGATCAACAAATCCCGCCCGGCCGCCCGGTCGAGGCGACGCTGCGAGTTATGAAACGCGACGGTGCCCCGTCTTGACTTGAAGTTTATTATCATTCGCAGCACGCAGCGGCAGCGACAGCAGCAGCGTGCGCCCGTCATGTTCATCAGACGGATTTCAATTTCGGCAAAGTGTAATCTAATACGAGTGAAGAAAAATCCAACTGACAGGCTCTGGCACATGCCCGAGCCACCGTCCGGAACAGTTCGGTTTCGGGAGTGGCAGTTTTTTTTTGTTACCCAAAAAATTATGGATCGTGCGAATATTAAACATAAAACAAAAAGGATACCGAGAAGAAAGCGAATTGGGACCTAATTCGCAGCAACCTGCTTCATTGTGACTTGCTGTTGTTTTATAAAATCCTTCATAAATCAGATTTTACAAGTCACCTAACCATCCTGAGCTTGATCTATTTTAAACCGAAAACAATACTGGAAATTTCAAACAAATCATGAATTCCATAAGCAAAAAGGAACACAATCCAAAATTCACTCATGCCCTCGTTCATCATTAAGTAGGTCTGACTAGAGTAGATAATTGAGCTAACTTTTTTTTTCTTGCCTTGTTTCTTTCACTCCACCTAATCCCGGAAGCGTCACGCACGCACACGATGATAAATTATCCGACGGTCAATCATCGTCAGGCGGCCACGGGGTGCGAAGGGGGCGGTTAGGGAGTGGAAGGGAGGAGAGGGGGAAGAAAAATGCTGCAGCAGGCCGAAACCCGGCAACTAGGATTGATGGAAATGATGGGGCAAGGATGGGTATTGCATGTTGTTAAATTATTATTATTCCGCAGCATTGGCATCCGGTTGGGTGGGTTGTGGGAGAGGCGGGCGCGCGGAAGCGCGTGCACACACACACACAGCCGGCCATCTTAATCGAATCACGCACCGGCTTGAGTTTGTGTTTTTTTCATTTGCCGGCTGCGGTGATGGCGCGCCTGGCGCCGGTAAGACGTTCCCGGACGAGGCGGACGGGTGCAGCCGAAGTCAAACGCAGAAGGGACGGACTGGGCCATGCGTGGTTGGGTGTGTGTGTGTATGAGTGAGCATGTTGGCACAGGGAAAACAAAAAATCCGGACGAATCGCACCGGGCCGGGCGCCGCAAGGATAAACGATGAGGCTGAAGAATTATTCAATTAATTACAACCAAATTTATTGTACGCGAGACACATTTTCCACAACACACAAACCTGGGCTAGTGCGAAGGCACCACCCAGAAGCCAGCGCCCGCGCTTAAATCTCTGGCAAGGCTTTAATAACACTTCTTTCAAAGTACTGAAGACCTATCAACATGTCCAAGATTCTTCGGACAGATATATTTCAATGTCTTTTATGACGAATCTAAGTCTAGATATCATTCACGAACGGCGTTGGTTTTTAAATTAGAATGTGTGCAAAACATGCAGAACTGCTCCTCCTGGACATACTTTCAAGAAAAGTGTACACAGCGAATTGAAGAACTGGGTGTATCAGAAACACTTCAGTAAACATTTGAAATAAAGGTTCAATCGCTGCCCATTTACAATCATACTTTGTTCCAACGCTTTTCTCGAGAAAATAACACCTTTGCCTAACCAGCACGAAGTGCTAAAAATACCGAAACCTATTAACTAAGCGCCGATAACAAGCGCACGATAGCAAACTAACCACAGAAAACTACCTACACACATTGTACGTACATACGTCTATTAAAGATCGAAACCACTTTTTCCCCGGCGCCAAAAATAGAACCCGTCATAAACTGTCACGACCGGGCCTGACCAGCCCTCTCCGTTCATTACGGGCGCGCAATAAATGGCAAACAAGAAAAACTTCAAATTCCCCGGAACACACCGGGATCGGATACCATCGGGTGACTCCACCGATGCGACGTCGACAAACATTTACTATAATGTCAAACTATCTTCTCTTGGAAATGACGCATGTAGCGAGTGTGTGTTGTGTGTGTGCTGTTGTTTTTTTTGTTTTCCAACCCACGTGTTATTTCTTGCTCCCTGCTTCTGTTTGCATTAGTCAATTTAATTTCACAGCCGCACCCGCCCCAAACACGCTACACTAGCTGCAACTAGGTGCATTTTTAATTACGCGCCGCTAAGTTTAGCACCCGCTGCACCCCGTTCGTGCGGGGTGAAATGCATTCGCTGCGCTGCCTCCGCGCAGTGCGTGTCAGAACGGGGAAGGTGGGTCAGGCCCCATTAGAACGTTCGCAGTACGCAGTACGCAAAGAAAGTCGGCTCCAAAGCAGCGTCCGTGCTAGTTTTCGGTGCAAACGTGCAATGTTTGATTGATCCGTGCGACCCTCGTCGCGGCTGCCCTAGAATCCGTGCTCCAAATTCCACCGGCGGTGTGAAATAGTATGCAAAATTTTCAAATCCCTCTAAGAACGCTAAGCCACCTGCTTGGCCCGCGTTTCTGGGGCGGGTCGGGATAGTGAAATTAACCTTTCCCGACCGGTGCCACAGACTTGAAGGCGCGTTCGAAATCAACCCGGCAGGCCCAGGCACTCCTGGCTACGTGCGTACACGTAACATGCACGTTACAAATTCTAATCGAAGCCGCTTCTCCCGCAATCGACCGTGTGTCATCACGGACTCCACCACTGTGTGAAAAATCGAACCCAACTTGCTCAGACGGGGCCGCGGTAAACAAGACCCCGACAAAAGTCAACCCTGCCAGCAATCACGGTCGGCACCCGTGTGTGCGTTACATCACAATGTCGAGTTTCTGTCCGGCACGTGGTGCATATCCCGGGACGACCTGGGACGTCCGCGAACGAGGTGAAAGTGGCGAGCAAACAGTGCCGGCGAACGAACGGCGGTAAAAATATCCTCCAGAACGCCGGGGCCCAGCCACGAGCGACTACACCCCGTCTGCCAACATCCACCCCGGCGGGTTGGGACGGGACGGGTCAGGCAAATCATACAGTCACGTACGGCCCGGCTGATCACGTTTTCGGTCCAAGCGAAGCACGCTCGCCACCATTGCATCCAGTAGCGGCCATAGCAGCAGCAGCAGCGGCAGCTGTGATGCATCGCGCCCGTTTTCGCGACAAGTGGCCCGTCTCGCTGCTGTTGGTGTGTTGTGTTGCTAGTTCGAGCTAGTCACACACACACGCACTTTCTCTGCCCCCACCGTCTGTAGGTGGCTTCGGTGTGGGCTTGATGTACACGCTTGTTTGGGTACCATTGTTTTCGAGACCGGCCATTACAACGCGGCTACGCCAAAACACACCGGGCAGCCTTTTATCCTCTCATTTATCTAATGTGCTGCTTGCTGTTTGGTAAACCAAGCAGCGGCATACGACCGAAATAAAAGTGCGTTCCATCCAAGCAACTGATGACCAGAGTGGCTCGCCCGTTTGGACATTGAACAATTGGAATTGAAAAAAAAGCATTTTTGTAATTTAAATGAATTATACTTCTCGCTTTGCTTTCATTAAAAACCAAGTAAGTGTGTTTATTGAAACATGATAGTATTGCCAAAGACCATTAAGCGCGATGGCCGATCTCAAAACGCCCGAGCGAACCGTGCAGCAGCACATGGCGTTGCATGCTAATTTTTAGCACTCCAAAAACAAGCAAAAAAGTACCAGCGAAGCAGGGAATGTTCCACGAACGAACTGATTTTTGGGACGATTTTTTGCACTTCTGTTGCATGACCACGTGGCGGCAGAGATTAAAAACTAAATTGGATTTCGACACGAAATTGTCGAGCTGGGAAAAGGGCCAGGGCCAGCATTCGCTATGAGTTTCACGTCCGGGTCTTGATTTCAACAGGATGCTCCAGCCACCTTTGAACAACACAAAATGGAGACATTTTATGCACTAAACACTCAAACCAACACACTTTCGCACCTTGCACATACTCATTTTAAAATGTTTACTAATTTATAGAACGGTTCACATTCACAAAATACACTCTGCTGCGACCATCGCTGCCACAAACACAAGCGGAAAAGTTAAAGTCCGTCCATTTTCCTGTAAACCGTGCTAAAGTTTTCTCCTTCGAAGCGAAAGGTCCTCGCGGAAAAGGGAAAAACTTCTCGCTCGAATCTCGCCACGTTTCGTCTGGTCGCCTGGGTCGTATGGTTTGGAACATGTCACAAGAAAACACGTACACAAACGAAACCGGGCAAACGGGCGAAGAAAGGCGTCTCCCACTCCCGAGCCGAGATAATATGGAAATTTATGTTTTAATCTAGACGATATAAATTATGGGCATCGATTCGCCGGCCAACCGGGCGGAACATAGGCTGAGGCAACATCTTGTTCCCTGTTGTAATCGATTCCAGAAAAGGGGCCTGAAATAGCTCAACGCATTTTGCGCCCCGAAAGCAATCCCACTCGCCCACTAGAAAAATCTACACTATCAAGAGCTTTCCGCCTGACGCCTCGATTACTACATAAATCAATCGTAAACATTTTCTTCTGGCTCCGAGCGAACGCTGTGTTTGTGTAAATTTCGCACCTACTTAGAACCATCTTCATGAGGCGTAACCAATCCGGCACAAAACATGCCACAAACATTCCACCAGCGGCCCACGAACCACGAACGAAAAGGGAAACGGCCGGCTGGTCTCAACCGGGCTGGCCGAATCCGAAGCAAACCGGCGAACAAGCTTCCCGCTCAACGGCACGAGAGATTGTCGGAAACGGAGCCGACCGTACGTTAAGCGATGTGAAAAATTTTCCAGCACGCCCTTCCCTTTCAGCGGGAAAGAAAATCTTTCTTCCCTCGCCCCATGCCCACTCGGGCCACTCGGGAGGGAGTGTAATTCGCTTCCAGCGGAAATATATTTCATAGGAGAATAATATTTAGCGGACATTCTTTCGGGCCCGAAGCCTCGCCGGGCATTTCGACAGTTCGTCACCTCGTCTCATCCTACCCACCCACCGCCGTCGCCGGGTGGCGTTTGAGAACACAAACAAAAACACCCCCCCGGTGCGAAGGTGTCCACAGCGTTTTCGGGGGAGGTTTCCACGAAAGCGACATGAAAACGGGCCGCGTCCCGCGCGTGCCAGCGAGGGCGAGGCAAAAGAGTGTAAAAATCTGAAGACAAAACAAAAACGGCAAACGCTCTTTAGAGCGCGCATAATTTTGGCACAATCTGGCACACGGCCCGGCCCCTCGAGGAGGCGACTGGTCCGGTGGACGCCCGGTAAACGATCGTATTTATCAAGCAATTAACACTTCTTCAGCACACAATCTCCCACCCTGCCAGAAAGGCGGAAGACGGAAAGTTGCCCGGTGTGAAGAGGGGGAAATATTTTGCACTTTGCCGGAAAACCCCAACCCAGGGACGCGGGAAAGAACGAACGACACCCAAAGCCAACCAAAGCCAAGGCCCGTTTGCTCCGTTGCTAAACGATAATGATA
Source organism: Anopheles cracens (assembly GCA_002091845.1). Classification (NCBI taxonomy): domain Eukaryota; kingdom Metazoa; phylum Arthropoda; class Insecta; order Diptera; family Culicidae; genus Anopheles; species Anopheles cracens. The sequence continues at coordinate 121,596 of KZ067299.1, read as the reverse complement.
AAATAGCGAGCGAGAGAAAAACAGAAATGGACAGCAAAATAAGCCGATGAGCAAAAACGGAACGAAAAACACACACCACCCCGCCGAAAAATAAGACGCCCAACCTAGGCTAGGCGTCCGCCAAAGTGCGAAGAAAAGGCTACAGGCAGTGACGCAAACGGTTCGATTGTGTGCGAGCCGAGAAGACCCCATATAGGCGCGGGTGAGGTCTAAAATACATCATCCTTAATTCGGTTTTAATAATTCATTCTATCTTCCTGCCATTTGGTAGCGAGCAGACGGGCGGGCAAAAAAAAGCTGATCCCGCAGTTGGGAGCAGGAAAAACAGCGACACCCACTCGCGGGTGTTTACGCGTTTTCCCACCCCGCCGGGCATTCCGATCGGAATCGGTTGGTTTGTGATTAAGAAAACGGCACACAGAAATAAGGACAAGATAATGCTCTAACGACAAGCCAAATCTTTGCCAAAGACCATTAAGCGCGATGGCCGATCTCAAAACGCCCGAGCGAACCGTGCAGCAGCACATGGCGTTGCATGCTAATTTTTAGCACTCCAAAAACAAGCAAAAAAGTACCAGCGAAGCAGGGAATGTTCCACGAACGAACTGATTTTTGGGACGATTTTTTGCACTTCTGTTGCATGACCACGTGGCGGCAGAGATTAAAAACTAAATTGGATTTCGACACGAAATTGTCGAGCTGGGAAAAGGGCCAGGGCCAGCATTCGCTATGAGTTTCACGTCCGGGTCTTGATTTCAACAGGATGCTCCAGCCACCTTTGAACAACACAAAATGGAGACATTTTATGCACTAAACACTCAAACCAACACACTTTCGCACCTTGCACATACTCATTTTAAAATGTTTACTAATTTATAGAACGGTTCACATTCACAAAATACACTCTGCTGCGACCATCGCTGCCACAAACACAAGCGGAAAAGTTAAAGTCCGTCCATTTTCCTGTAAACCGTGCTAAAGTTTTCTCCTTCGAAGCGAAAGGTCCTCGCGGAAAAGGGAAAAACTTCTCGCTCGAATCTCGCCACGTTTCGTCTGGTCGCCTGGGTCGTATGGTTTGGAAAATGTCACAAGAAAACACGTACACAAACGAAACCGGGCAAACGGGCGAAGAAAGGCGTCTCCCACTCCCGAGCCGAGATAATATGGAAATTTATGTTTTAATCTAGACGATATAAATTATGGGCATCGATTCGCCGGCCAACCGGGCGGAAGCGGCCACCGGGACCGGATCCGATCCGGGAAAGAATCAGCGACAAAAGGACGACCGAAAAGGCGCACGACACACACGCACACAAACAAGCCGGCGACCGATCTATCGATGACAATTTTTATTGCACCTGCAGCAGCACCGGGCAACTGCAACTCTCGTGGCTCGTTCGCCTCGAATCGATATGTGCCCGCGCTCCCTCCCGCACACAAATCAAGACTGCCCTAGTCACCGAGTTTTATCGAACTTCAAACGCAACGCACGAATTTGTGGTTCTCGGCCAGCGAGAGATTATTTCCACGCACGCACAAACAGCCTCCCGCCGTCGACCGCACGGCTACCCACACTTCCTGTTTCCGGCACCTTGCTTGAGGAGGAAACGGCTATCACCGGATGACGGTGATGCCAATATCGCGCTGCCGCCGAATTGGGAATTCGGTGTAAGAAATGGGCATTTTCGTCCGACACGACCGACACTTCCGGGTGGGTTTTTTTTTTTTGCTCTTTCTTCAGCGAGACTCGCACAGCAGCCACAGAGTCTCGGCTGTTGCCAGGCAACGTTTCATGTCACCGGGAAGCAGTGGTATCTTTTTGGTTATTTTTGTGGGCTTTTAATCGAAATATATAATTTTGGAAATTTTGTAAATTTTACAAAACAAAAATTTAGTTTTTTTCGTAAAAAATAATGTTACAGAAAAAATAATAAACATTATTTCTGGTTCTGTTTTTGTATAAATCGATTGTGATTTTATCGATTTCTCAACAAAAAAAATTACCGGTACAACAAAAATTATGTACAGCTAATTTCAAGAGTTAAGCCATTTTATTTGAATGATAAGAACATTACACAAAAAAGACGGCACGAGTAAACTGTTGCACAGCACCACCACCAGTTAAAAATCAAACACTCTTGAGAGGAAAAACAGCAAAAAAATAAAAAGGGATTACACTGACAAAAAATCGCGTAAAAAACAGTTTTATCGATTAAATTGAAAATTTTAAACTGTATCAGCTAGAACGTCGTTAAAAACTGAAACACATCATATAAAATCCCCACAAAGTTGGTTCGGTTCAGTTGCACTCGTCCGACACGCGTCTGCAAGTTCACATCACATCAGTTAATATTTTTGATCGGTGATGGACGTTGGTTCGTTTCCCTCAATCTGTTTACCGAAAGCTGCGTTCGCACAAATATTCAGAACGAAGGGAGCCACACGTTTATTTTTTCAAGCTACACTCGCTGCACTCGATCCATCTTAGCACACACTGCCCACTCTGATGACTTATTCGCTGCATCAGAACGATTTTTGCATTTCCGATAATTCTCACAACCTTTGCTTCACCTTTGCTTTGCACGTCTGGATCTTTTGGAACTTTTACCTCCACTTGCGAACTGAAATCGAACGAAGGACATGGGAGCCTTTCTTGTGTTATGACTTTTTTTTTACTTCAAACTTTTGTGTAAATGTTTTGCAATGCTTCGATTCCGCGTTTGCACCGGCAATTGCACACTCTGGCCTCACGGCAACCGACCGATACTTGTCCGTCTGTTTGCGGCGAAGTCGGTTCTCGCTGCTGCTACGTTTGCCTCTGCCTGTGTTACTGTGTTACTAAGATGCGAAGAATCGATTCCTCTCGAACGGGCTCCGCGGTTTTGCGTCCGCCTCGGGAAGTGTGTTGTTTTGAGACTGAATTTTCGTTCGATGTTTTCGCGACGGCAGACTCTCGGCTTCGGCTCTTCGGGTCGAGCGCTGCCGCGAGGTACCGCTGCACACGCACACCACCAAGGTAGCCCGGGTGGCCCTCTCGCTCTGGCCCGTTGCGTGCGACGGGCGCCGCTCTCGTTCTGGCGCCGGCACTTGCCTGTAAACACGACGTCGGTGTCGTGTACGCAAAGCCACCCGCACCCCTTCGCGTACAACACACGCGTAATTTCAACCCCTACCGAACCACTCGCGTTTCATCGGGTGGTGGGTGCCGGCTGAGTTACCGCGTGAGATCCCCGTTCCGATGGTGGTGTTGAATTTACGTACGTTTTTGCACAAATTCTGCCTCTATTATGGTTGATTTGAATATTTATGGAAACAACTATATTATTAAAAGCATGACTGAAGTGGCTTATGTTTCTAAAATCAATTCCTACATTATTCACGACATGAGTATCCTCACAAAAACTAGAGCAAAATTAACATTATAGTAGTTTATTTGGTGTATCATGCAAACATTTTAACCCATCAACATACAAATAACACATAAACACACTAAAATGTAACTATCTAAGCTAAACATTGAAAATAATGATTCGACGAGTGGGCAACGGCAGACCACCTTGGCACACACTCACACAGCGGGCGATCCAAGCGATCACGCACACTAGCGCGCCGGAACGCATTTCCCTGTTGGGCTGTTGCATCGACGCGCGACAGCTGATCGGTCCGTCTGTGTGCGTACGTGTACATATTCAACAAGCGGACCCCTCTTCACTATGTGTTGAGTGCCCAACATAGTGTGCGTAGCGTGTCAGGGAGTTAACTACTTGCTTGAAAAAATATAAAATAAAACATTTTTAAATTAAATTGTATATTAACATTTAAATTTGGTTTGATCTAAACACATGAGTTGAACATCATTCTATTTTTTTGCAAATTAAATATTTTTTTTTATTTTCACTAACAACTTCATTATTATATTTTGTATGTAGTAGTACCTTTTCCACTTAGAGATAAAATTGCATTTTAATAAAATACACTATTTCATTATTTCACAAAGCGAGGCAATATCAACAATCGGAGAAAAAAACACGTTTTCAAACAATCGCACAGTACGGGACCAGTTTGTAAAGACGTCGAGTGGAGCAGCACTACAGCAACACATGCGCAGCTGACCGGAGCTGTTGAAGCATTTACATGACTTTCACACCAAAAACCGTGCTGTCGATGAATCAGAGCGCGGGGGTGACTGTTGATAAGCAAGCTTCGCGGCACCACCGTACGTACATCCGCGTGCTATCGGTGCCTGTCCCTTATCGGTCAACCTCACAATAAAGGTATCAACGTCAGGTCGTTGTGCGGTTTGATTGGAAGATTGTGCTTTCGTGATTTATAGAGAAAGCGTCACAGAATGAGTTAGCACTTTTTCTGGACCGTACGAATCGAACGAAGTAAACAGTTTGATTTGTTTTGATTTGCAAACACGTACCTACATGAATAGAGATTAAATTTCAGGGAATAGGGATTTAAAGTTGGAACAGGCTTTTTCTGCGCGTTATCCAACTCGATTACAATACTCTGCACCCATGCGCATGTGTGCGTAGTAAACATAACACACACCAATCCAAACGGAACCGCTATGCATCTGGATCATAAACAGCATAAACATTCTTCTCTCCGCAGCTTCCAACATCCGCCTCACGTTAGAGCGGTGTCCTGTTCGGCTGCGGCGATGCACATGTTTTCGTGGTAGTGGTGTACGCCGCTCCGTTCGCATGTGTTGGAGCATGCTGGCTGCGGTGAGGGTGGAAGGGTTTTATGGTTTCCACCACTAGCAACATAATTTCGCCAGCGCTAAACTAACACAACGGCGCAAAACGATTCCTTTTCCCTGCCACCGGCCACTCAGGCCGGAAGCGGATCACGTTCCCGTGGTAGCATAATTCTACATACCCCTGTTGCGATGCTTCGGAACCTGCGACTGTGTGTGCGGACGGTGGTAAATAAAAATACAAAACATATGATCTGCTGTCTGGTATTGGTGGCTTAGCTTTTTCTGTTTTCTTTCTCCCATTCATATGAACCGTGCAGGAAGTTTTTTTTGGTGCGATTATGTTTTCGGCACATTGTTTTGCTTCCTTCGCGTAGTTCGGTTGTCTTCGCGTAGTTTTACCTTTCATCTAATATTTTCCCCCCGATTGTGGTTACTTCGTGCAGCAGTACATGTCGATGTTCTGGGGTTTGTGTTTCTCTACACACACAAATACGCACACACTCTTGCTCATGAATTACGCATTATCTCATTCGCAAAATCCGTTTCGATAATTGCGCGAAGCGAAAGGAAACGAAGTGTTTAAACAATAAGATCCAAACCGAAAATTCATGCACACCCCGTGTAATTACACTGCCACGATCGATTATGAATGTACGGTGTACTGAAAGAGAAAACAGCTGAAAACGATTCCCCGCCTGCTAGGCCGGAGCAGTAAATCGCTTTTAATATCGCAGGATGCTGCGATTACAAATTGATCGCTCTCGGATGATGTGCTCGCGATCGTGACGAGTTTAGGAACCAAAATCGAGCTTGATGATCTCATATCAAATATGGAGATCAAATTGTTGTGCTGTAATATGAGTGTATGCTTTTATTATGCTAGGTAAAAAGGTATTGATTTAAAATTTGTCCGATTGATTATTATATCCGAAATATTTATTAGAGAGTTTTATAAATAAATATCAATAAAAACTCGAACACTATACTCGAATAAAAACTCGAACACTCTTTTGAACACTATAGTAATAATAATAAATCTACCCGACTGGTTAATATACCCGAATCTTTCATCTGAGTGATATGTTTGAAAAATAACAAAAAATCGTTTGGATTAAAACAAAAATAGTTCTTATTCACATCAATCTTCGATTTTATCCTCCATTGTTTAAGACTGATGAAAGTATATTTTTTGCTTTTTTTGTTTTATTTTTTATATTTGGCTCATTTCAAGAGAAAAAATAATCGAGAATAATGGTTACAAAAAATATGTCAACAATTATTTTTAGCCAAACACACATTTCATTTCTAAATATTATCTCTCGTACTAAATATAATCAGTACAGTTCACATTGATGCATGAAGAAACTAACTACCAGTATAGTAAAATTCACTATCAATCATATCGTAAAAATACATTTAACCTTAAAGACAAGCCCAAGATCTTTTTGTGTTCCATAATATTAATTCAGGAGATAAAGTAAGGTTAAATGGAAAAAATAAAATAGGGAAACATACAAATAAAACAAAAGCTACAATTTGACTTAGGCATATCAAATATCAGGTCAGATTTTTTTCTCAATTATTCGGTTGCAACATTCAAAATAGCTAAACTACCATTGTGGCCGGGGTATATTCGTAGCTAATTTGATTGCTATAATAAAACATCTAGAAACTAATATGAGTGAAATATTCAATAAACCAAAAAATTTCAGAAACAGTGAATATCACATCTCTTTGTTAGCAAATACCACATATACAATTTGCAAATAGTAAAAGCAAGATTAATAAATACGCAAAAAGTAAAATTATTTAAGAGCATCATCAATCAAACCACTCGTAGCAGTATCTGCAAATTTTATTTCGCTCGGTAAGCATTATAATAAAGCAACAATCAATCTCAACTTCTCACAACACCAAACCAGACGCCAGGTTTGTAGCCTTCGTTCCAGCGATCGTTCTCCAGACACGTCCGCCCGACGGCACCAACACCTTCAACCTCCTTCACCTGTTAACGGTGGTGGTGGTGGTGGTGGTCGGTTCGCAGCATCCTTCCCTGTTGCCGTGTCTCGCAGCCGAGCAGCAACAGCATACTCACACACCGAAACGAAACGGGGCTTGTGCAACAGACGTCCCCGGTTCACGACGCAAAAAAGAAAACCCCTCATCAGCCCGCGCGCGAAACATCACAGGGCAGGTGGAAAAGGATACACACGGCAGAGAGAGCGGCCACGACGGAGCACGAGAGATGCTGGAAAGAGCCAGCCAGACGGGCATGGGGAATCCTTTGCATTAATCCCCTCGCCTCGCCTGCTGGAACCGATTCCAGCTGCCTGGCACCGGAGCCCGTTAGCATAAAGCGATGTTATTATGTACACAGGTATTTACATAAACACACAGAAGATTGTTCGCTTCGGGGTGGTATGGTGGTGGTGGTGGTAGTGGTGGTGGTGGTCTCTCGCTTCCCTTCACCACCGGGCGTCGAATCGAATCCGTTTCCTCCCACGGCATGCTCTCGCAGTTCCCGGCTGGATCATGCTGCGCATAAGGGCCACACAGCACAAGACAAACCCGGGCCGACAGTGGGACGGGCGCCTTCCCCACGTGCGTCAGTGTCTTCGCTGGCTGCTGGTGTGTATTGCACTGTAAACGCAACCGTCAAGGAGCCGTCTGTGTGCGTCGCACGGGCTGCACGAGATGCGGGATCCGCTTCCTTGACGGCGGTCTTGGAAGAAGGT
>KZ067297.1:55329-77061 GCA_002091845.1 Anopheles cracens | reverse complement strand
CCATGGGTTTTGTTTAGGGACCGGCCACAAACCGGTTAGCTAGTTATAATTATTAATGACGCCCGGCGTTCCTTTGGCTTTACTGCTCTTAATTACAAGAGGACGTTTTTATGGCAGTAAATATGGTTTCCGGTAGCCGCAAAAGTGCTATGATTCAATATTTTGTGATTACTCGAAGATATATTGGCTAGCTACGTAATGATAATTCACGAACTTGTATAGCCTAACTTGTTCCATTATTGCAAATTCCACTAGGTAGTTGAAACAATTTATTTATAGACCTTATCATGATTCTTATCAAGAGTACATTAGGAGATATTCCTACCTCATTATACTGTTCCCCTCGGATTAACTGGCGCTGTACGTTGTCCACTTAACGACTATTAGAATGCTCACTGGTATATATTTACGCAATACAATAAATTACTTTTCCTTGGAATTAGTAGCTGCCTAGACGCGTAAAAATAAGCTCAAACGAGGATGCAGAAATAGCATCAGTTGAAAGCATTTATTATGAGTAGTACCAATGTTTTGTTTTATAATTTAGAGAGGATTCATTTTCTTTTAGTTTGAACCGCATACGCTCGTCCAAGAGTGACTAAAATGAAGTTCATTCTCTCACCATACAGATTGCTTCACAACCATGCAGTTCGCACTTTTGCGTGCATCTTTTCCAATTCAACGCTCGAAAGAAATAATAACACAAACCGAACGCTGTGGACGCTTGGTGGCTGGAGCACCTTTCGTATCAAGCAAAACGACGTGCTACTTCATTTTTTTGGCAAAAAATGAACTAACAAGATGCTTGCATACACGCTCGAATGCTCGAATGAATAAACAAGTGATCACCATTGTATAAACAAACATTTGTGCGTTAACTTGCACCTTTACTGTGACGTACACGTTGGAGTAATATTCCAGAGAAAGCCAGCAGCTTGCATACGTACTTGTACCATCAACAATATGAATAGGCAACCATGCGTCTCCATCGAGAACTAAACGATTACCAAGAAACACCATGCGTCTCCATGTGCCTTCTGTTAGGTTCCAATTACGAATTTAATAGTCACAGCAAAACTACTGGAGTAGAGGAGAACCATGATAGCGGGAATTGGACTTGGCTAGTGAATGACGGTGACTACGAGTTAATGCATCGAGGTAAAGTTTCTACTTGGCTCCGTGTCATACATGCACCACGTGTCGTTATATTGTGTCGTGTCGTTAAACAAGGCACTACAATTTACTATTGGAGTTTCAAGTTAACGTGCAGTCATTCTAAATCTGAGCGACAAACAAGAAATGTGTAGTCATAATCAGCAAGATTTCTACACCTTGTACATTGCTACACGTTTGAGTTATGGTTTATCGATTATTTACAACTTCGATCTGGTAGATACAATATATCCTGGACAACATACATTTGAGTTGTGCTTTATGGTGAACGCAGATGGTCACTGTGTTATGTATGTCATTTCTCGGCTCTACACATCGGCTCTCTGTATGTAATTTTTAGAATATATTAAATACCATATATTTTTCAAAAATGTTCCTATGTCCAGCTAATAATTGTCATAGTTTAAAGGTAAAAGTCGTAAAACATGCAAACCTAATATTTTAGGAACGCAATGGTACGATATGATGAACATGTCTTTTTTTTCATCTTGCTTAAATACAATGAAAACTTTATGCAACTTTTTATACCGTATAATGGAGGGTTTGTTTTCATACTCATCCTTGGAATCGCTGCATAAAAGCGGTACAATAAATTACACAGAGAGAAACAAATTTATATTCTCTGCCAATGGTATTCGTTCACGTAGCTGGGTGTGCATTTTTTTGGCTTGATGGTTCTTGCTCATCACAGCGACCGCAGATGTAATGCTTTTGAGAAGAGACCGCAAGCGTTTTATTCTTTGCTGTTGATATTCCATATTTGTGCTGCTTGTACACCTCGTGTGTGAGGGTGTTATGTTAGTTGCAATGAAATAATGATAAAATACAATCCGACCCTTCACCATAATAAAAATCTTGAAATTTGTTTATACAAAAAATTGGATAAATATTTTTCATATGCAGTATGAAGCTGATACTCAAAATAACAATCTTAATTGTATGCCAGATAGTTAAACAGTCAGTCGGATGTCATCCATTAAATGATGATTTAATTTTATTCAGGCATAAGATGAGCAGTTCATCAGTGATGCTTTCATTTAGCACACATTTCACATATTGAGTTATAAAATTCATTAAAAATGTACCCAATTGTTGTACCAAGTTAAATTTAGATTCACCTTTAAATCAATTATGTATGTAAATTAAACATACAAAGCCGCCATTTGATGCAACATGCTGAAACGTGTAAAGTGTTCATATTTCATCGCATTTCGTTGTCTAGGTTGTTTTTTTTTATGTATAATGCTATGAAGTAATAGTTCCTAGGTTACTTTACCGACTTATGATGACGACTTATGACGTTATGATTTTTAGAATTTATATAATATTTAGGAGTAAAGGTGTGGTAAGTAGCAAGAAGTGGCAACGCCACAACGCCACGACGAATGAATGATTGACATTAAAAAGAATAATTGAAAACTTGTTTTGATTCTCTGTTTTCCCTAGGAGATTAATATTTAAAATCTCTCAATGTACAAGAAATGCACTCAACAGTAGGTATGGAAGATGGTCTGATCGCATTACAATGTTTCGCTAACCTGTTTTCCAGTACTTTGGAAAATCGTATTTTCTCAGAACTTACACAATGCCGATTGGCGAGGGATTAGTCCGTTTCACTGGTAATTACATTTCGAGCAGACAGAAAGGTAGAAAGGTAGCTTAATGTAATCAAGTATGTCGCAACGGAGAAGTTGAGGACACGAATGAAGATTACAAATTGTGAGCTACCGTCCAATACTATCTGACGCTTAATTTGTTTGTATAGGACAAGAACACAGCGACATGATGACATCAAGTTTTTGCTTCTAGTGCTGTGCAGATCAAGAGCGTGGAGAAGAAAAATAACTTCGCTCCGCTGCCTTCCCACGGCTTCGTCGAGAGTGTAGCGAAAGGGATCATCCACCATGTTTCAGTTCCGCTAGAAGCACTGAACCGTGGCTGTGCGATAAATACTTCTTATTTCTTGAAGTTCTCTATGCTTTCTCCGTAAAGTCGCTGTTTGGGGGGAAAGTTGAAGGAAATGTCTAGAATGTCGCCGTTTGCGGCATCCCTTCATCCATCTCTCGCGGTGTTGCTTGAACCCTTTGGGGAAGTAGGTTTATTTTTACTTTATTTTCTTCCCGAATACCAACGCCATTTCGTTGACCAGTTGGGCCCTGTTTTTTTGGCTGTTTTCGTAAAGTCACCGAGCGCTTTTCCGGTTGCATTCTTTTGTTGAGTGGTTGATAAATGAAGCGCAAACTGTGCCAGGCCGTGCCTGGGCTGCGCACGAACGAATGATAAATTTGCTCACGAGTAGTAGCGGTGGAAGCTTTCTTACCCTGCCTTCGAAATAGGATGTGTTGAGAGTCTGAAAGAGGAAGTACGTGAAGAGAAATCAAACACAGGATGGTTTGACGTCTTGGGCCGACCCTCATAAAATACTCGTGTGGACATAGTCAATCTGAGAATTCGAAGAAATTCGCACGTGACACCATAGCTGCTGTTGAATTCAATTTCACTCATATTTCTCTTGCGCTAGAAGCAAGGGCTGTGTGTGTTACAAGTTACGATGGAATACAGTAAAAAAGGCTACGGAGCAAGTGAAATTCATCAGCGAAGGACCATGCACATGCAAGGTATGGTGCATTCTTCAAATGGGTTGCCTTCTCTCCGTTTTCCTCCGAAGATTGCATACGCCATCTTCTATTCGAAGATACTTCGAAGACGAATGCAGTAATATCATTGCATACCTGCACAAACATCACTCCACGAATAAGCGCCAAACCGACTGCTGCGGCGTTCGATAAGTTCGTTCGAACTTGAAGCCAGTAAAACTCATCGTTTTACGATCGTCCACTAATACAGCTTCACCCACTAGGGGTCATCCGGGCTCTTTAATATGCTTCATGTACAGTACGCGAACTACCGCCCAATGTTCCTCCTGTTCCGCACAGTTTCTATCCTGTTCTCTCTGTCTTATTATCTGTCTTTTTCACTTTCTTTCTTTTACTGTACCGCTACTGTTCTGTAAAAAAAATGAAAAAAAAAATCGCGCAGTTTACCACATCGCCCCCCAGAAACACGCCAAAAATCCCATCAAAATGCGGAAAAACTCACCGTGAAGCAAGTTGCCGGTATGCAAAGCAACGTGCGCTGCTGTGGTGATACCGTTGAGTGATTTATTTCGTTTCTTGGTCCCACCCGTTTAGAAATCAACTGTTAAAACATTCCCAAACTTTTTCGGTCCTATTTTCTTACGTGAGAAGTATTAATGTATTCCTTTTTCTTAATCCCCCAGTGGATGGAAGTTTGTTTGGAAAATTGTTATACGATGCAAAGGCAACGGTCGACTTCGTGACAATTCAATACTTTCTGGTTATTGGGACGATTAGGGTCGCCTTGGGTTGAGTGTGTTATTCTGCCGATCCGTAAATGTTGTGCCTCACGCAATCTGCCGATGTTGCCGAAACCGGCATCCCCTTGGGTGAAACTTTCTTTCTTTCCATACCGCAAAAATTCCTCCCGCTCGAAGGATGTTGATAGGAAAGAATGTAGAAAGGATAAATTAAATTGAACCTTGAAGGTGAGTTATTGTTGGTATACAATAGTATATACAAGTTATTTGCAATATCCAAACCGACACAATTTCCAGCTTATGATAGTATTCCTCTTGCAAACAGTGCGAATGCAATACAACCATTGAATATCATTTGAATACACGCTTCGCAGAACAAGAGCAGAGCAATTCTTATAAGTATGCAATAACAACGGTAACACATTTTTTTTTATCATTTGAATACACGCTTCGCAGAACAAGAGCAGAGCAATTCTTATAAGTATGCAATAACAACGGTAACACATTTTTTTTGTTTTGCTGGATGAAGCAAGAAGCAGAGGGGTTATGTTTCATTATTCAACAATGTTTGTGCAGGTATGCAATGATATTACTGCATTCGTCTTCGAAGTATCTTCGAATAGAAGATGGCGTATGCAATCTTCGTCATTATTTCATTGCAACTAACAAAAACAAATTGTCGTTAACTCCATGCTTCATATGTGCTTCTAAACAAAAATGTCCACATTGCCCTAAACATTTTTTAACGTTCAATCGTGATATTAATGTATATCGGAAGCTTTACATAAAATTGACTTTTCATAAAAGATCCTATCTTATCTTTTTATGAAAAATAAATTTCCATGAAATACCACACACACCAACACATTTACAATCGCATTTACCAACACACCTGTTGCTCAAACCCGAGCAACCATTGATAGCGATTCTACCGTATCATTAATGTTATTAAATCCATGTTTTGCTGTCGTTGCACTGTACACAGCCAGCGCCCCCTGGGGAACTATAATATCTGCGAAGATTATAGTATAAGTATATGTGTATGTGTATATAAGTTTGTACCACCGTTTGCGGGCAATAGCGCCTCTCCACATCGCAACTGGGTATGCGTGTAAAGCAACACCCACAGAAAGTAAACAGATGCAAAGAACATGATCTGAAAGATTTTGCAAATCAGATACTAAAAGCCACAGAGTGGACCCGGAATTTATGAGGATGTTTGCGTTCCAATTTGGCAGAACATTTCGTCGTAAACCAGCCAAGGATCAAATGGTACCACCGCACCACCACACGAACCAAAAACTCACATTGAAACGTTACGAAACGTGCAATGTTCACCAAACTCCATTTACTCAATCGTTATTATCTTCATCTGTACCTTCTGACCCGTAGCTGCAAAGTAACCTTTTTCTCAACGTTTTCTCGCGTAATCAAAATACTGATCAATACCTTGCCCTTCAATACCTTTGGGGCAATGCAATCCAAGTTACTTCACGTTCAACACTATCGAGGATGAGCAATGGAGAAACTCCGTACTGGAAACCCATCGCAATGCGCAACCAGTGAAACCAAAACCAATAACATCAAACGTACATTTTCGCGCAGTTTGTTCCGAGAAGGACGCACTGTTCGAACGCAGGGATGTTTGCGTTCCAATTTGGCAGAACATTTCGTCGTAAACCAGCCAAGGATCAAATGGTACCACCGCACCACCACACGAACCAAAAACTCACATTGAAACGTTACGAAACGTGCAATGTTCACCAAACTCCATTTACTCAATCGTTATTATCTTCATCTGTACCTTCTGACCCGCAGCTGCAAAGTAACCTTTTTCTCAACGTTTTCTCGCGTAATCAAAATACTGATCAATACCTTGCCCTTCAATACCTTTGGGGCAATGCAATCCAAGTTACTTCACGTTCAACACTATCGAGGATGAGCAATGGAGAAACTCCGTACTGGAAACCCATCGCAATGCGCAACCAGTGAAACCAAAACCAATAACATCAAACGTACATTTTCGCGCAGTTTGTTCCGAGAAGGACGCACTGTTCGAACGCAGCAAGACGGTATTGAGCAGTAAAAGCTTATTAAAGGATACGTTCAGTTGATATTTTTAATCCAAACTCCAGTAGCCTCAAGCAATCTCTCGAAAGCTTTCTTATTGAAACCTTTCTGACCAAAGCGAAATATTTTTAAGTTACAAAAATGGTCTCGTGTTTTAGTTGTTATTTTGTGTTACTTTGAACGTCCCCGATACATGTTGTTGATGCAAAACGCGCGTTAAAAGTGTATTTCTATTCGCCTTTTAGTTTTGCAAAGTTTCACTGTTGAAATATTATTTCGAAATTTATGGTACCTTCCAAACCTTCCGTTTTGCAGTATTCAAAGGCATGCGCATGTACTACGAGATAATTGATTCCCTTAATATTTATCATTTACACTCGCGCTTTTTTATGTTTTACTGATTGTATTTGCCCCAATGACGTAAGCGTAATTAACGCAAACGGCCGATAAAATTCTATTCAAGGCGTAACGAACCTTCAACACAATTTTATTGCTCACCATTTAATGCCAGGCGTAGATTGGAACCTAATCGACAAGACCAAACACCCCAGATCATGGATGGCAAAAACAACGCACGATTCATTACAGCTGTCTTAACCAGCATCATTATCAACAGCAACGCGGCCTTTGAAGGCTCTCCGCAAGACGCTGCGACAAATGATCGATCGAGCAACGGATCTAGATTAATAATTACTTCGTACGACTCAATGATACTAGTAAATCTATCTTGCCATCGTTTGAGCTTATTTTTACGCGTCTAGGCAGCTACTAATTCCAAGGAAAAGTAATTTATTGTATTGCGTAAATATATACCAGTGAGCATTCTAATAGTCGTTAAGTGGACAAAAAAAAAGACATGTTCATCATATCGTACCATTGCGTTCCTAAAATATTAGGTTTGCATGTTTTACGACTTTTACCTTTAAACTATGACAATTATTAGCTGGACATAGGAACATTTTTGAAAAATATATGGTATTTAATATATTCTAAAAATTACATACAGAGAGCCGATGTGTAGAGCCGAGAAATGACATACATAACACAGTGACCATCTGCGTTCACCATAAAGCACAACTCAAATGTATGTTGTCCAGGATATATTGTATCTACCAGATCGAAGTTGTAAATAATCGATAAACCATAACTCAAACGTGTAGCAATGTACAAGGTGTAGAAATCTTGCTGATTATGACTACACATTTCTTGTTTGTCGCTCAGATTTAGAATGACTGCACGTTAACTTGAAACTCCAATAGTAAATTGTAGTGCCTTGTTTAACGACACGACACAATATAACGACACGTGGTGCATGTATGACACGGAGCCAAGTAGAAACTTTACCTCGATGCATTAACTCGTAGTCACCGTCATTCACTAGCCAAGTCCAATTCCCGCTATCATGGTTCTCCTCTACTCCAGTAGTTTTGCTGTGACTATTAAATTCGTAATTGGAACCTAACAGAAGGCACATGGAGACGCATGGTGTTTCTTGGTAATCGTTTAGTTCTCGATGGAGACGCATGGTTGCCTATTCATATTGTTGATGGTACAAGTACGTATGCAAGCTGCTGGCTTTCTCTGGAATATTACTCCAACGTGTACGTCACAGTAAAGGTGCAAGTTAACGCACAAATGTTTGTTTATACAATGGTGATCACTTGTTTATTCATTCGAGCATTCGAGCGTGTATGCAAGCATCTTGTTAGTTCATTTTTTGCCAAAAAAATGAAGTAGCACGTCGTTTTGCTTGATACGAAAGGTGCTCCAGCCACCAAGCGTCCACAGCGTTCGGTTTGTGTTATTATTTCTTTCGAGCGTTGAATTGGAAAAGATGCACGCAAAAGTGCGAACTGCATGGTTGTGAAGCAATCTGTATGGTGAGAGAATGAACTTCATTTTAGTCACTCTTGGACGAGCGTATGCGGTTCAAACTAAAAGAAAATGAATCCTCTCTAAATTATAAAACAAAACATTGGTACTACTCATAATAAATGCTTTCAACTGATGCTATTTCTGCATCCTCGTTGTTTTATCTATAAATGTTTATAATTATTATCATTATTTTACTCGTTGCTGTCATCACCCCGGTAGTTGCAGTCCGACCTCACAATCGATTCGACCATACAACTAAGACATGTTTTGCATGCAGTTTATTTGTACATGCTTTACAAAAGTTCTTCGCTATAATAGGAGTGAAAATCATTGGAGATTATACATGCCTATGCTGAAAATCAGATGTCCACAAACATATTCAGAGCCTTATTCATTTGATTTTAGATCCTATCTTAATTCGAACACTTAAAACGTTAGTGATTTTCTTTGAGCTTCACATTATGTATGCAAAGGTGCAAATGGATAGGGATAGGGAGGCAAAAGTATAACAGCGGCATTGTTTAAAAAGTATATTTGTATTTTAATAAGTGACAACGACAACAACGACTTTTTTCATTTGTATGACAAGAAGTGTTGGACGATACGTGGCCAACATTTCTGAAGCATCTCCAAATACTTCCATACGGTTGGTCTTGTCAGTTTTCGTATTCTATTTATCCTAGGGTTGGCCCTATGTGCACATTACATTGTAGAAGCTGCATTGTATTGTAAGATCACTGGAGGATTTAGAAATCAACTTTGATTTTTTTTTTAAATCATGATTGATAAAAAACGAGGATTGGAAATTAATTAGAATCTTTAAAACACGTAGTGTATCACTATGTTTAACGAATTACAAATAATTGATGTTATGTTATTCTCGCTTTATCATAATATTATATTCAACTTACTCACATGGTAACCACATGTTTCAATAGCACAAACATTCCGGCCATATTAGTCATTAATTTAAAGCATCGCATTTTATGAACGCTTTAAATAGCATACCCAGCCCATGCCAACACGCATTACGATAGTTCAGTGTGCTTGTTTATAAACAATCTTGTGTCGAAAGCAACAATTCTCAACAGGTTATAGGTATTCATATGATGAACTGGAGAAATGGGTGATGATAAACATGACGAGCAACCTTAAACTCATCTAACCTTAAACAAATCAGATCATCTTTGGTTTGTTGCTACAACGCTAGAGGCATGTTAAAAATAGACACATGGATTTCATGGATCTAGCATCTAAACATAAACGATAGCTTGCACAGAAGCGGCAATGTGTTGTGACTGGCTACGATGAACTGCTTCATTGTTGGAAGCTTTGTATGAAGTACAATGTTCTGCTAAAATACTTCTCCATCATCGAATAAACCGTCTTATACTAGAACTTAAACTTACCCTACTTTTCAATCTCGAAGTATTCCATTGCAGCACCTCAACATTGTTTTAAGGGGTTTCAAAGATTGGTCGAATATATTTTTTTACCGCACGCTCTATTTAAACACTGGCTATGATGGTATAAAATCAATTATTAATATACTGCCAACTATCAAATATTATTTTGCGTAGTTTTTGTTTTGACAATATGAACAATTGCTGTATAACGTTTAGCAAATATTTTCTTGTTTGTTTAAAACAAATGAAACCTGATAAGTATAATAAAAACATATCTTAACACTACACAATATAATCTTCACTATGCCACTGATATTCGATAGTTGGATTGCGTCTTCTGTTCATCGGTATCAATTATTTTCCTTAAAATGAACCTTGCTAAGCTCAAAAGCACTGTTTTGTGAATGGTGAAAAAAAATAATCCGAAACAAAACTACTTTTACACTCACGCACACAAACACTCAGGCTGCTAGCTGCATACAGAACACATTATCCTTTTTTTGCGACGAGAAATCGTGTAACTGACCAGTAGTCGAAGTAAGTTGATTTTTTTTGTTGTTGCACCCGAGACAGCCGTTTCGATAGTGAGACATAAACAGATGCATCCTTTCCCCGCGCAAATCTCATGTACCGCAACACTGGTAGCACAACAGTGTAAGCAACGACTGCTCGGAAAGCATGTTTACATTTCCATCTGCTGTTTCACGAACAACACGTTCACACAGCCCTGCTCATTAGCGCACGCTAGTTCGCACACAAAGTTCCGCCCCTCGCTGGTTTTTGAGTTGTACTCTACCCTTTTTATTATGTTATCATTGCTAGCAGACACTACGATTCACATTCCAAGGCGATGGCAAACACTTCCCATGCAGACACTTAAACCAACACAATGTCATCTTCTTAGTGGTGGTTAGCTTGCATCTAATTAACCGTACTTAAGCCACAAAAAATCTCACATCTTAAGAAAGAGAAAGACAAACAGCGAATACGAGAGAGGCATAATGCTCATCACTACAGTGGTTGGATACAGTGGTTGGAGCGTGTTTATAATTATGACACTGTTCAAAGTACATCTCCCATGCATTGTATGTTGCATTTAAACTTCCACTAATCGTTTTGATCAGAACGATTGTGCTTTTGTTAATCACACTGATTACACTAATCACACTGATAGTGGTAATATTTTGCTTTTGCTTTCCAATGAACACAATACAAGAAAATCGCAAACGAATACCTGTGATTATTTAATACAGCTTATTATTATATTTGCGGTTTCGTTGCTCCATGCCGGGTGAGCAGCTGTGCTACCGCTGGTTCCTGATCTACGAGTGTAAATTTCCTTAGTGTTAAATGTTCAACCATAAGGAAACCGCAAACATGGGGCGCAAATGTAACGAATATTTACCAGCTTCACATGAATATTGTACCAGCAGTGAGGTGAACGCAATGAAGCGGTTTTCTGTTGTTGAGATTTTAATTACTTTCCTAGCAGTTTTCAGCACCAGGGTGCAACACAACTGACAACTCTTCACACTGAAAGGTTTTAAGTCTCTGTTGCGCATGTGTATATGTATGTATGCATGTGTGATGCCGTTTTGATGTAAGCAAATAGATGCTTTGTTACGTGTTTCAGTTTGCTTACAAGAGTTGGTGAAAGCTAGATTAATATACGTTGTACATTGCATTCACGCATTTCATGTAATAAAGTAATAATATATATATTTTTTCAAGATTGATTACAAACACTGCACACAATAACCACAGCCTAAACCACAGGAATCCACCCTCTTTTATGTTTTTTTACATCGCTTTCCCTGAAACTGCAAAAAACGCAATTTGAAGGGTACGATTAGAAATTCCTCACTGCATATACTAGTATATGAAATAAGGAATGCAAGAAATATTTTCCATATTTTATTAAATGTATTTTTAAGTTTTTATAAGAACGATTTTTTGAGAACATGAGATGAGAACATCTTTCATTTCAAATAAGCTACAAAAAAGCTTATGTTTTTATTCTACAGAAACTGTTCGTATCCCATTGCATCGGATTTTTTGGCTGGTCTTTGGCGTATATAACAGCATTGATTACAGTAATAAACAGTTATTTTGCTTATAGTTCAACAGTTCAACAGTTTTTATCCTGTATGAAGCTCATGATACTTCATGCATGTTGTTGTTCGAAATCATTGCAGTTTAAGTTAGATCCCAGCTATATCAATAATTTCCCAGCTAAATCAATGTATTTGGGGTCAACTATTTTGTCATCGATTCCCGTTCGTATCTGTACAGCTCAAAGTGCAATAAAAAGCATACTGTCCATCTAAATTTAGTTCACCGAAGATGCTAGATTTAATTGATTGAATATGATACAATTTCCTTTCCAATTTCCGGTTCGTCTAGCATGGAACGGATGAAACGTGACGTGTCCCGCATGGATATTCCTGGAACGCCTTACCTTCGACTAGGCCAACTTTTAGCTTCCGAGTTGGAAACTTCCGTCCCTCCGTTTCAGGTGGCAGACGACACCATCACCGAGCTACCATTTTCGCACATGGCATAGTAGGTAGACTGACAGTAAATCGATTCGATAAAGCTGAACGGGAATATAAATTATGAGCTCGGTACTGCCTGGGCAGAAGGCGCATGTACTCCCGACAGCAGGCACGCTTAATCGACGCCCCAACGATTTGCGATAAAGCACCCTGTTTATGAAATGGGGAAACCGAGAATTAAATGAAGCGCACGATTAATCTCTATCGCTGCGTGAACCTCTCACGTAGCATCGGCCATCCATGGCTACGACACTCAGAGCTGATCGTTGGCCTGTGCTAGATTTTATCTTTGCCTCCTAGCTGCTACCAACATTTCGTTTTAGAAGAATGGAACAGAGAAGATATTATGTAACTCAACATGTTTGTTTCGGGTTTTGCTAAACTGCTTCGGTGAAGCAAGGAATTCTTAAATGTCTCTATAATTTTCCATTTCCTTCAGCAACAGGAAATAAAATTAGATTCTGTTGTCTATTACAGACTAGGTGTTTGCTATGAGCGAAATCGATAAAATAAATGTGCTGTAGTAGGCAATATGCTGTAGTGCTACATATCTAATATATTTTTACAAAGAAGTTATGCATTTGGTTTCATTTGAGTATATATTGGCACATTGCCTTTAAGCTGAGTATGAGAAACAAGTTGGATATAATCATCATAATTCTGTGCGACGTTCCAATGTGTATATTGTTCTGGCAAAAAAAAAACACCAACAGCGCATACAACGTTTCGCTTCAAGTAAGAAGCATGAATCATCGCTCAAACCGCCGTCAGCAATTGGACAGTTGATTGGTTAGGCGGAAATTGAATGAAATCTACTCTTCTATCTGGTAGGTGCTGCAAAAGTCTAAAAATTGCTTCGATAACAAGATATTAGAGAAGTTTCGAATTTTCCGCAAGATGATTTCTAGATTTCCAGAAAAAATGTATATTACACATTCTGCCACTTACACATTAGCCTTACAACACGCCGGCGAAATTCGACTCAACTAGACAGAGTAAAGCCTGGGGAGATTCCACGTAACGAACGCTCTTTGCGCTCCATAACAGGCGAATGGGAAGGAATAAGACACAATTATTTCCCAACACAAACTCGATCAAATCGCAACGAGACAACTTCAACACATCCACCGATGCATACACAGACACACACATAACTCGACAGGCTATCTACAAACAGCGCGAACGCGATCATCACCGGTGGAAGAACTGCGGTGAAATGGAAATGTTTTTTGCCAACACTCATCCATTTTCATCATCATCCTCGGGTAGTCAACTTTGAAAACTTTTCCGGCAGCGGTTTGGCTTGCAGATGGAGACGCAACAAAAGTTTACAAAAAGAAAAAAAATATATATATATCCCTCAATTCGGTTTGTCGTAAAATAATAGGGGAAAATAGGAACAATGGTTGACGCACGAGCTCGTAATGGGATAATGTTTTTCATGCTGCTAAACCGCGATACAAAAATATATAAATTTCCACTCAATCAATCGGGCTTTAAATCTCCATTCTTAAGTGACGATAAAGTAATGGGGGAAAACGTATCGTAAAATTACCTTAAATTGCTATTAACGCTGTCTTTAATCTATTCAAAAGCATTAAGGTTATGATTTAACACGATCCACTAGCAGCGTTCTAAGTAAAATATGTGACAAAGAAAAGAGCACACAGCTAATGACAATGAAACAAAATGTTCAGAGAACGGGGAGCAGCTGGTGCTATGCTTAACAACAAAAATCAATACTAAGTATTTTTCACTAAATTCATTACAATAACCGAGGACTGGTATTTCGAAAGTAGTTATAAACAACTATGAGTCATTTATAGCACACATACTAAGGACGAGCTAGTTATTGATCGCCAGCCCGACCGAAGGGAAGCAGGGAATGTTTAGTGTTTCTGAATGGAGCCAAAGTACTCCCGAGGGATCAACAAAATTTTGAGTCATTTCCATATGCTTCCACACTTTACGCTTGGCTAAGGATCGTTATGTGCCAGCTAGAGTCAGCTAGAGCTGACCTCATCATGCATGTTGCTAAATAAACCGAGCCATCGTTTGTACGTAATAAGCGTGTTTCCTCAAAGACACTACTGGCGAAAGTTTGAGGAAGGTCGACCAGACGAGTAACAGAATAAACCTCGTGACACGGAAATACGACAGCATTAATATTGTAGAAATTCATTCCACTTGCTTAGCCAATGTTTATTACTTCTTAACTTAACACGCCAAACAAGCAAGAACAGCAAACATTCTTGTGCCAAACATTTAAATAGTAGCTGTTCGAATAGCTACTCACTAACAACTAAAATTAGAAAAAATATTGATATTGATTCTGAATTGGAGAACACAGTTCAATTGAGAAAAAATAACTTAACTTTATTGGAAAGGTAACTTTCTTTAACAACTCCTTCCTAAACCTTGATTCTGCAAACAGAAAACAGCTTTAAATTGAGCTCCCGCATGATTAGATTAGATTCTTTAAGACAGCGATTGTAAAAACCATACTATCGCGAAACATTCGAATATGAAACATCTGAGAAAAATATGATTTTAATATGAAAGTTATGGAAACTTTCATGATACAGCAATTGATATCTTCATGTTTTTTTTCTATTAGTTCAAAGAAAATTTACGATGTTTTGAAAAACTGTAATATTATCAGCACAAGAACATTATTTTCAAATTCCAGCATACTTTCAGATAATACAATGTCTGGAAATAGGACATCAGTATTTAAAATATATATATTAACAGACACCAACCATTGCTAACAGGTAAACAAGGTCGCACCCCACCATATGCGTAGATGTATCGTCGGAACGTGATGCGAAAACAAATATTCCCTTTTCGCGCTCTATTCCAAACCGACAGCTCGCCAGCCCGACCGAAGGGAAGCAGGGAATGTTTAGTGTTTCTGAATGGAGCCAAAGTACTCCCGAGGGATCAACAAAATTTAATCGGGATTTCAATGTTTTTTGTTGTTGTTTTAGTTAATGTAGCGGGGTCATGGAAAGCAAGGTTGGCGCTTGTTTTCACATAGCAAGACCGGCACCAAAATCTAATTGGAATCATCTCCAACTAGCAAGAACTAACTATCCGGCGATAACGGTATAAATAAGGCATACTCGACTACATTGCAAAATGGCTATATAAATTCAAATATTGATTTACACTGTTCGAATTCAAATGAATCAATAATTTTAAAATCAATGTTATTTTGCAGAAAAGGTGTTCATATAGTTCAGTGTAATGAGTAAACATGTTTTTCTATTCCATTGAATTTCAAACTACCGAGCACTTACGAATGTTTTTAAATATAAAAATCCACTTGTTGACTGATGTTCCATTTTCACCAATACGCTAGTAGCAAATTTTAATCCCTAATGTTATTGCTATCGTGAATTGCCTGTAAAGTTCATGTTAAGTTTAGGTCTGCATATGACAGTGGAGCATACAAAAAAATATGAAAAATATTCTGAAACGGAGAGGACGGTGAATATCATTGTTTACGAGGCTACTTCAGTTAATTTATGGAGCCCTCTCTCGCTTTCTCCCTGTGCCTTCGTCATCACTACAGTTCCTGATACCGCACTTTCATCGTGTGCGAGTATAAGACGAAGGGTCGGATGTGTTCATGTGGGTTTTGGATCCAGGATAGCTCTCAGGGGTATAAAGCGGTTCATCAGTTGATAAATTAAAAAGGATGATCCCAAACTTTGCCCATTCAACAATGGACTGCATTGCAAAACCTTTTCCTGGCCATTGAAGCAAACCATTCATTACTATATCTAGATTGCAGGATATAATGCATGTTTTACCTTTTTTGTGTTTAAAGTGTAATATAACGCTCAATTTCACGATTGTTTTTGAAGCTTCATCATATAACCATCAACTTTTTTTGCAGTATTTTCATTTGCACTTTTTCTTATATCAATACCAGGGAAATACTTTTAAAGGATGTGGAATGAAATGCCTACCATCAAACATAGCTGTGCACACCTTTTTCTTTTGTCCTAACTTGCAGACATCCTACTGCAAATGAATGTTCAACTCCAACACACACCATTTAAGGGTTTTAACGAAGGTACGTTGCCAAGAAATATGATCAGCAGAACCGTGAAACAAGCAGAGCTTAACAGACACCAACCATTGCTAACAGGTAAACAAGGTCGCACCCCACCATATGCGTAGATGTATCGTCGGAACGTGATGCGAAAACAAATATTCCCTTTTCGCGCTCTATTCCAAACCGACAGCTCGCCAGCCCGACCGAAGGGAAGCAGGGAATGTTTAGTGTTTCTGAATGGAGCCAAAGTACTCCCGAGGGATCAACAAAATTTTGAGTCATTTCCATATGCTTCCACACTTTACGCTTGGCTAAGGATCGTTATGTGCCAGCTAGAGTCAGCTAGAGCTGACCTCATCATGCATGTTGCTAAATAAACCGAGCTATCGTTTGTACGTAATAAGCGTGTTTCCTCAAAGACACTACTGGCGAAAGTTTGAGGAAGGTCGACCAGACGAGTAACAGAATAAACCTCGTGACACGGAAATACGACAGCATTAATATTGTAGAAATTCATTCCACTTGCTTAGCCAATGTTTATTACTTCTTAACTTAACACGCCAAACAAGCAAGAACAGCAAACATTCTTGTGCCAAACATTTAAATAGTAGCTGTTCGAATAGCTACTCACTAACAACTAAAATTAGAAAAAATATTGATATTGATTCTGAATTGGAGAACACAGTTCAATTGAGAAAAAATAACTTAACTTTATTGGAAAGGTAACTTTCTTTAACAACTCCTTCCTAAACCTTGATTCTGCAAACAGAAAACAGCTTTAAATTGAGCTCCCGCATGATTAGATTAGATTCTTTAAGACAGCGATTGTAAAAACCATACTATCGCGAAACATTCGAATATGAAACATCTGAGAAAAATATGATTTTAATATGAAAGTTATGGAAACTTTCATGATACAGCAATTGATATCTTCATGTTTTTTTTCTATTAGTTCAAAGAAAATTTACGATGTTTTGAAAAACTGTAATATTATCAGCACAAGAACATTATTTTCAAATTCCAGCATACTTTCAGATAATACAATGTCTGGAAATAGGACATCAGTATTTAAAATATATATAAGGAAGTGAGCGTCTGAGGTAGGAATAGCGAACGAGAGTGCGAGGGATTGCGAGCGAGCGGAAGAGTGAGATAGCGATAGAGTGAGAGAGCGAGGGTGCGACGATATAAAAGAGGGAACACCGGACGGGGAGACGGACACAGCGACAAGGTGCAAACGTGCGTGTGTTTTTGGAGTTCAATAAAGTTTTATCGTGTGTTTTGTTAATGGAAAACTCACAAGAACTTTTACATATATATTTGAAAAATGGAAATGGCACCAAATCGTGCTGACAAAGAAATGATGCATTTTAGCTGTCGTATGCTATTTTATATTAGTATTGATTTGACCTCATTAACCTGTTGAGTCGGTTGTGCTGCACGGTAACGTATCGCCATTATCACTCACGCTAATGGCTTTCCATTTCCATTCGTCAACATTATGTACGCTCGACGAAGTTCGTGGAAAATCCCGACTATATATGTTAAATAACTGGATGTTCACAAGCTCACGAGTTGTTAAAAACGTACTCGAAATGATGGAAGTGGGAAAAGTTTTCCATTTGAACGAACCATGCCCGAAATGAGCAAAGCGTCCCGAAACTTTTCGGAGAGGAAGTTGGCAAATTAATCACGTAATCAAAACACACGCATACTAACCTACATAAGTACACGCGCAGTGGCAGGCATTGGGCGCAAATCGAAAACACAGCCAAACAACAACACCGTCCCCAACACATTGACCCAGCCTGGGGTGGCCCGAGGCGCCGGTACGGTGAGTCACGCGGTGGAGGTTTGATGAGATTACCTTAAATTTTAATGCAAAAGAAGCAACATGGCAAAAGTTTTATCGAACAAGGACGCAACAATCACCGGCAAAAAGCGTGCTCTTACGCGAGACGCTTGTTCACCCGTTTTCTTTTTCCGTCACGTTGCGCGCGGGCACACGGAAGCACCACCTGTACCACGCAATTCGCTGGCGCAATTCCGCTCAGTTCAGGACATTTTCGTACATTCTCATTACAGACCGGTCGGTGTTCGGCCTATTTGCGACGTTTGCGTCGCTTTTGGGAATGAATTAAATTATACAATTACGAATTACCTTATCCTGTGTTCCAGGCGATCGCTGGCACCGAACTACCACGCCATTTCCACAGGGCAATAGGAGACCAAGCGACGGAAGTAAGGTTTCGTTGTAGTGAGCGCCACGGTGCGACAGGTTGTTCGCTGGAGAATACATTTTACGAAGTGTGTAATTATTTAACATCGTTACATGATTTCAGTCTGGTTTGTTTCATAGTTTACACACCCATTGTGAGTATATTTTATTTTCAAACGCTTTCATTTTCGTTCAGTAGGTTATGCTTATCCTACTCAATTTCAGCTTAATTGCAATGTGGAGCAAGACAATTTTATAATGACAAGTACATTTGTAAATTAACTAAATATTGCGAATAAGATTATACTTTCATCACTCGGTATCTTTCTTACGAGGACAAATAAACTCAGCCCCCGGAAACATCTTGTTAAAGTATATTAGGGCTTGTACGATTTTACATAGAATCACACCACTCTAGCGATCCGTCTTGAAAACGGTAGCGCACCAATAAGTGTAAATATTCAATCCCTCTATCTTTCTAATAAATTTACCCTTTTCCTACCCACACGCTCGCACATTAAGTGCTGTCATGATCGATGCTGTCACTGACATCAGTACGAAAGAACCCAGTCCGTACTCGTGTCGTTGCCAGGTCGAGTGCATCCCACCTTTCGGGGAGAATCCGTCCCCTTCTCATATGCTTGTTCTTTCGATGTTGATACCATTAAACACGAATAGACATACCATTCCGGGGTAAAATGCGGAAATATTACGGTAAGGTGCTAGCACACTCACAACAACAGCACCGACCGCGTGAGCTTGTGAGCCCTTTTCCACTTCAGGAATGGGTTGAAAACTGTGAAAAACTCATATATGGAAGCAGTGGAAATTGATGTGACACAGGAATATTGCTTCCGTGGTTTTTTATCTATTTATTTTTAGCTTTTTGGCTTCAATGTGGGCTTATTCCTTTTTTACCGTCCTACTCTGCTTTTCACGATATTCAAGCAGCGGTAGATTGTAAAATATTACATCAAGTTGCATTATATTCTGACCCACAGTTCAGGACGTCTGTAAAAGTAAAAAAAAAGAAAAATCGTTACTAAAACCTATATAAGCAATAAGTAATAATCTCAAGAGCAACTATAGTTTATTAAATTACATTTTCAGTTGAACATCTTAAATTGTCGCTTAAATTATACAGATACAGTTTTGCAATAAATTTTCAATATGCATGGGTATACTGAGCATATCACTTCATCATTATTTAAATGAATGCCTGACACTCATAAATCTCATGCCCATTCTATGCGTTCGGTTGGGATAATTTAGTTAATGCACTTTAGCGGAATATTAAGTCACCTTCACACCCGATGAACGACGCAGCAGCTCTCGTGGAGTTGGTATGCAAATGCAATAGCATTGCATTTCGAAGAATAATCCCGACACTCGTCAGCGCCCGATATTCCTGTAATCCAAACAAAATGAACCCAGCAGCAAATACAAATTAGAGCATGAGAGTTTTTATTTTCACCCGCTTAGCTTCAGTCGTAATCGTTACGCAAGCTTATGCAATCGCTTGTAAACAATTGTTTGCCGTTATAATTAAAGTTGGTTTTGTCGCCCTGATACTGCGCGTTTGTTAGTTTATTTATATAAATCAATAAATTTCAATTCACTTTGGAGCTTAAGAAAAGCTAATACATTTGTAACGGAACGGAATGCAGCGGCACAGTTCGATGCATTCTGTAATTATGTATGTATTTATTGGAATCAAAACATGTTTTCATAAAACCGAAAAAGTGTTTTTCATTCCGTTCCGTTCCGCTGAAATGGACAAATCTGAAAAATTTATGTTGATATACGATATACTGTACCTGTAATGCTAAAAGTAAAATAAAACCAATATCTGTCTAACTAAGTTCAGGTAATGAAAATTAAAATAACTCAGAACCCACCACAACCAATTCACCAAGCAGTCAAAAAATCCCTCCCAATTGCAGAATTAACACTCAAATCATGGATTATATATAAATTTACCCTTTTCCTACCCACACGCTCGCACATTAAGTGCTGTCATGATCGATGCTGTCACTGACATCAGTACGAAAGAACCCAGTCCGTACTCGTGTCGTTGCCAGGTCGAGTGCATCCCACCTTTCGGGGAGAATCCGTCCCCTTCTCATATGCTTGTTCTTTCGATGTTGATACCATTAAACACGAATAGACATACCATTCCGGGGTAAAATGCGGAAATATTACGGTAAGGTGCTAGCACACTCACAACAACAGCACCGACCGCGTGAGCTTGTGAGCCCTTTTCCACTTCAGGAATGGGTTGAAAACTGTGAAAAACTCATATATGGAAGCAGTGGAAATTGATGTGACACAGGAATATTGCTTCCGTGGTTTTTTATCTATTTATTTTTAGCTTTTTGGCTTCAATGTGGGCTTATTCCTTTTTTACCGTCCTACTCTGCTTTTCACGATATTCAAGCAGCGGTAGATTGTAAAATATTACATCAAGTTGCATTATATTCTGACCCACAGTTCAGGACGTCTGTAAAAGTAAAAAAAAAGAAAAATCGTTACTAAAACCTATATAAGCAATAAGTAATAATCTCAAGAGCAACTATAGTTTATTAAATTACATTTTCAGTTGAACATCTTAAATTGTCGCTTAAATTATACAGATACAGTTTTGCAATAAATTTTCAATATGCATGGGTATACTGAGCATATCACTTCATCATTATTTAAATGAATGCCTGACACTCATAAATCTCATGCCCATTCTATGCGTTCGGTTGGGATAATTTAGTTAATGCACTTTAGCGGAATATTAAGTCACCTTCACACCCGATGAACGACGCAGCAGCTCTCGTGGAGTTGGTATGCAAATGCAATAGCATTGCATTTCGAAGAATAATCCCGACACTCGTCAGCGCCCGATATTCCTGTAATCCAAACAAAATGAACCCAGCAGCAAATACAAATTAGAGCATGAGAGTTTTTATTTTCACCCGCTTAGCTTCAGTCGTAATCGTTACGCAAGCTTATGCAATCGCTTGTAAACAATTGTTTGCCGTTAT
>KZ067296.1:289369-328321 GCA_002091845.1 Anopheles cracens | reverse complement strand
ATTCCAGAGCAGCTCGGAAAAGGGTTTCGGTCGCGTTTTCTTCACCATAGCTGCGCTGGTGTTTGGGTTCCGCTTGTCTGGTTAGCGAAATGTTTGAGCAGACGATCGTGCTGACAGTCCTATTACTCGCTACCGATGTAGGACGTAGGCCGATGATTGCAGTAGGCGTTTTTTTTTTTTGCTCTTCTGTTCCTATGCCCATATTCCTGTTCGCACGCTTCTCGTTTTCCTGCGCTAGTTATCCAGCGGACTGCAAGGTTAACCCAACGAAAATGCAAATAAACCTTTCAACCTCAGGCTCGCCACAATGGGATATATTTGCTGGTGAGGTAAAAGGCGAAAAATAATAAGCTTTTGTGTAGCAAAAATATATGTTTGTAATCTGGAACGAACAAGCCTAGCAAATTCAAGCATTTGCCCGCTTTTCGAGTCTGAAGGTCGGATCACCTACTAGGAAGAAGGCTTCAGGTCGTTATGGACAGAACCTTCTCCATCGTTTTTGCAAGACAACGCTCCTATAACCTTTTGAAAGGTTAAGGAAAAGAGATTTAAAACGTGCATCAATTTTCTCACCCACTGAGCCCGTACTAGCACTCGCAGAATGGCGTGGCATCTTCGTTCTCTCCAGTAATCATCTCAAATATAACCCCCAAATAAATTACCATGGGAAAACACCCATTTCATGCAAGGACAACTACCACATTCACGAATCGCAGTATCGAATCTCAGTTTAACCTTTAGAGAAGGTGAAATGTATCATAACAATCCGAATGTTTTCATGACACCTTTCCTCATAGAAACATGAATTACATAATTCATAATGAGACTATCAGCATCAAAAAACGAGAAAACTTGGCTGTCCACTGTCACCTATCCTTAAGTAATCTATCAATTTTGGTAAAACAGTTTTGCTTCTACACACTTTACATCTCATTGGATCAACTTCAAACATTATATGTGTCAGAGATTACACTCCAACTCCAAATCCAATGGTCAATATTTTCGTTCTTTTTTTAAATGTGTGCTCAGAGCAAGATCCAGATAACTAAAACCAGCCGGTAAAAAAGCTTCCCTTTACTCCATATGTTTTTTTTTATTTGTTTGGTTGTTTCCTAGCAAATAACTTCGAACATCTTGATTCTAGACTACACGATAGGACATTGTTTTAGCTACTGACGGATTTCATTCGAAGTACTGGGCGAAATACGAAAACAATACTGGAACAATAATACACCAGTCAAAATTAAGTTTCCTATCCATAACTGCATTCACAGCTGTAGTTCAAATTTATTAGCACCATTCTTCTTGCTTCATTTAATGTGAATGAAGGATTAGTTAACTATAAGAGGATAACATTCGTGGAAATTTGAAAATGCAATGCTGTTTAAAAGAAACATAAATCATTCTACTGAAGACCTTACACGTACTGAATCCTATTCAAATGTTATTCAATTTATTTACCACGCTGCTTGTTTAAGCCTACAGAGCAAACTTACAAGACAGATCAATTTCCGCCAAACTTACCCACAAAAACGGGGAGAGAAAATTGCAAAAGAATTTACATAAAACAAACCCACACCGACGAATGTTCGTATAAACGAACGGAAACTTCACACCATTTGAAGGCAGACATTCATCCTGCTAACAAAAAAAAAGCAACGAAACATCCGAAAATGGAACTCTATTGTGGGTTTGTCTTTGCACTCAAGTCGAGAAAGACAAGAGCCTTTTGCGAGTAAACCTTTTGCTGCGGACAGTCAGAGCAGCAGGCCCGCAGGGCTCGCGGCAGCTGGCAACAGGGCAGGGTACAAACAAAGCCAGAAAAGAAGCTGCACTATCGCAGCTCCATTGCACCAATGCATCGGATTGCAGTTCGCATCCAATCGTCCGATGACCGGGAAGCATGTCGCCGGTTCCCGTACAAAACAGAAACGGACAACTTTTCACTGATGCTTTTCCATGCTGCGTTCGTCACCCCCGCCAGCCGCCCTTCCCGGGTGGCCCGAGGGAGCGGGGTGTTATTTTTCACTTCAGCGGCGACAAAAGAAGCCAGCCAGCCAGCTCCCCCAACCAGCGAAGGCGACTGCAAATGCGGTTATATGAAAGCAAAATCTCATTTTTCTCCTACCGACCCGACACCGGACGCTGGGCGAAGATCGTATTTCGGTCAAATTGTGACACAAACTGGTTTGGTGCTGAGATAACTTTTACGGTTCCGATAAACGGACGGCTGGGTGAACTTTATTTTTCGTTCCGACGCAAATGCGACCGTCGCCTGGTCGTCCGATTGGATTTACGGGCGCCCCGAACGGCGGGCGGCAAAGCGGGATCCGTCTTGTGAGTGTGTCAACGCAATTTTTGGGATGGGGATTCCAGAGCAGCTCGGAAAAGGGTTTCGGTCGCGTTTTCTTCACCATAGCTGCGCTGGTGTTTGGGTTCCGCTTGTCTGGTTAGCGAAATGTTTGAGCAGACGATCGTGCTGACAGTCCTATTACTCGCTACCGATGTAGGACGTAGGCCGATGATTGCAGTAGGAGTTCTTTTTTGCTCTTCTGTTCCTATGCCCATATTCCTGTTCGCACGCTCCTCGTTTTCCTGCGCTAGTTATCCAGCGGACTGCAAGGTTAACTCAACGAAAATGCAAATAAACCTTTCAACCTCAGGCTCGCCACAATGGGATATATTTGCTGGTGAGGTAAAAGGCGAAAAATCCCGACACCGGACGCTGGGCGAAGATCGTATTTCGGTCAAATTGTGACACAAACTGGTTTGGTGCTGAGATAACTTTTACGGTTCCGATAAACGGACGGCTGGGTGAACTTTATTTTTCGTTCCGACGCAAATGCGACCGTCGCCTGGTCGTCCGATTGGATTTACGGGCGCCCCGAACGGCGGGCGGCAAAGCGGGATCCGTCTTGT
Organism: Anopheles cracens; assembly: GCA_002091845.1. Lineage (NCBI taxonomy): Eukaryota > Metazoa > Arthropoda > Insecta > Diptera > Culicidae > Anopheles > Anopheles cracens. The sequence goes on along the minus strand of KZ067296.1, from coordinate 325,402 downwards.
GAGTGTGTCAACGCAATTTTTGGGATGGGGGGGGGGGGGCAAGAGCTGGACGATTGCGTTGGGAACTTCGTGATAAATCTACTATTATCCAGGAATTTTATGTTGAATCAAATTTGCAACGGTCGAGATGGGCAGTGCGGCTAAATCCGTAACTAGGAGTTAAGACTAAACCCATTTGCGGCTGAAATTACAATAAACATAAACGTTTTAAGCATTTTTTTTTTTGCAATTCTCTATAAAGAATTGTTTCAATGAAAGTAATTCCCCAGTTATTTTGTCATTTTGTCGATTTTTTTGTTGTTGCGAAAATCTCATCTTCTCTCTAAATCTTTATTGAAAGGCTTCAAAATTCCACAAAATACAAACAATACGTTTGGAGTCAGATTGCTGAAGACCCTTTTTGCGCTAGGAGTATTATATCAATAATTCAATGAAAGTAATTCTCCAGTTATTTTGTCATTTTGTCCATTTTTTTTGCGAAAATCTCATCTTCTCTCTAAATCTTTATTGAAAGGCTTGAAAATTCCACAAAATACAAACAATACGTTTGGAGTCAGATTGCTGAAGACCCTTTTTGCGCTAGGAGTATTATATCAATAATTGTCATTTAATATAAAGCAAACAGCCACAAACACGCTACGTATGCCTTTATGCACTACTTCAATAATGTTTAAAATAATTTGTAAATAATAACACAGCCCATGTCCTATCCAAACGTGTAATACCTTCGTTAAGTGTGCGGAACAAAAACCAACGGCAATTCACACGTACCTACCCGATCAGCCGAACCATTGTTGGACTGCGAACACACCGAAATCACACCTCTGTGAAATTTGCACGTTCACGTAATGCATGAAGCATCACAACCCATTACCACCCACAACATCACATGGCTTCCCGCTTCCGACAGATGAAATATCGGGACGGTAATCGCATTTTTCCACCACGTCAACCACCTCGGGCCACCAGCCAGCGTCACGCCCACGCCGAGAAAATGTGTCGCCTCAGCATAAAGGCGCTTCCGTGTGTCCATCCCAAACAAGGCCACCGGTAGCACGGACGATTGCTTGTTTGCTCGGACCCGGTGCTTGTCATATTTTAACGCATTCGCTGTCAAACGTAGATTTCCGATTCGGAAAAGGGTTAATTTGATGCCTTATCGCAGGGCACCGTCCTTCGTTCTTCTTTTTTTTTGCTCGTACACGGATCGGATTAGGATTTTCTTATGTTTTTTCGCTTCATTTCCTGCACCGGGACATGGTTCGCATATTGAGAGCGAATGTGCTGCGAACGCGGCGAGACCTTATCAGTCCAGTTCGTTCTTTTTTTCAGTATTTTCCCCCCAAGAATTGATGAACCGATCGGAGCTGGTTGCTATCGGCGCTGATGAAGATGTCTATTTCCTCGTTGCCACTCGCACAGAAATGACGAGAAAATATTGTTGAACGAAGAATTTGGTACGTCTAGTGCAAACATTGCCCCGCTTGCTGTGATAGATGAACTTCCTGCTGCAAAATGTGATTGCCAAATCATCATTTTCCAACATCCAGCATCGTACTTACCGTTTGTTGACATTTCCATTTTCTGACAAATGTCGATCCAAACAAGTCGTTCAACAAAAACCAAGCTCTCCGTAAAATGAAAACCACCAAGTGTCCAAGCATTGCAAATTTGATGGCACAACTCGTGCGTGTGTGTATGAGTATGTGTGGGGGGTCAACATGCGGGTATATGGGCCAATTTTACCCAGCGGTAGTAACACATTACCCCACAAGATCCCAACCACAAACGAGCTGAAACTCAAGCCCTCTCGCGCACGTGTCGATCAGGTTAACGTTTGTCTGCAAACACCGTCTGAAATTTTTGATGAAGGATAACTCAAATCTTCCCCGTAAAAAATACTACCATGCTTGAGTACTCAGAAATCGTCTAACAAAACAGGCAAAAAAACTAAACCCATCCCACACGAGTGACCACAACAACCACATCCAAGGGAGCTCGTTGGGTGTGCTGACGTTTGGATTCTGTCAGGGTTATTTCGACAATCTGCTCTCATGCTTGTCATAGCCTTCGAAACCTACCTCGAGTTCGTTACGTTAGGCACGACACTTAGGAAAATCTCGTTCAGTGCGTTTCCTAAATGTTGGAACCCTCCCAAGGTGAACAATCCAATCGAACAAATTGCTGATTAGACCATCATTGCTAATAAGGAATCTCAAATTGCAATGCCTTTGCCTATGCCTATGTAATACACACATAAAAAAATACAAAAGGCGATGATAGTACTAGTGAAAGAGCGATCAGTTACATCGGTAACTTTACGACAATATCTAAAACAACATATGTTATTCAATGATAATTGCTGAATACTGGACTCTGGACGAAAATGAAATATTAAAAGGAATCCCATACATCATGCATGCTGTAATACATATGAGGGAAAGTTAAATAAACTTATCCATCTATCAAATATTGCTGTCCAACACGTGGCTACCTGAGCAAACTTCAAGAGGCCGATGCGATGCTATACGCCCGGATACACTTCCCTCCAACGCAAACTCAGCTGATCACCTTCATTGACCTACGTCCGTTTGTTTGACTTTCGCTTGAGGACCGCATCCGTACTTTGTGCATAACCAATCTTTGTCCGAGTCAAAGCAGTAGCAAAAGCGCAAACAAATCACTCACTCGGTCGGCTCACCTTTTGCTGGCCATACTGGCCTTCTGGGAAATTCGACTTCCGTAGTGCTTTGCACTCCCAAATGGGAACTCTCTTTTCGCATGAACAAGATTTGGCTAGCAACAAGCCATTAAAACCCTAATGCATCTCAATCAAAATTCTGAGCCAATTTTTGGGTCCTTATTTTACGCTAACCAGCCAGCTTGGCTCTATAATCAGCTTATAAAGGAATATTCACGTTTTACTCAAGTGTGACGTTTTACTTCAGTTAGCTCTTTGCTGATCGGTTAAATCAAAGATATCCGTGCATGTGATACAAATACAGTGGCATGCATCAACAACAACTCTATGAACATTTTAAGCAAAATCGAAAATACGTGCCAAATTTGAAGTTATTTTAGTCTAGTGAATTTGTCCATTACTCGGAATCGGAATACACAATTTAAAATAGAAACCCTGGCTGTTGGTCCTGTTATTATAAAATCGTGCACGCTTTGTTTGTTTTCCAGTTAGGCAACGAATGGTTTGGGGACTCGTCAGAGAGTTTTACACACAAAAGCACAATCGGAAGAAGCTCCTCCGAGTGTGAATGATGGTGGAATGATGATGATGATGCCTTCTCTCTCTCTCTCTCACCAGGTTTACTCTGTTCCCGCACATTTATTTCCCATTTTCAGCCGGTTCCTTTCAACGGAACTGAAGTTCCCATTCCGTTCAGCCCCCGGGAAGGATGGACGAACCGTTTGCTTTTTAATGCTACAACGCATTCTTTTTTTTTGCTTTGGTTCGTCCGGCTCCCTTTTTTCCTCCCTGCACGGAAGCAGAAGTTGTACATTGGGAGTATTTTCTTCGCCGTCGGTAGGCGGAGATTTGGCCAAACCAACCCGCCTTTGCAATTAGCACCACCGATCCCCCACCGCAATCGCCCTGCCGGCCAGCGAGCCGGCGGTTCGGTCGAGTGGAAAATAATAAAATTAAATTAGACCACCAAAAATTGTAAGGAATGTAGCGCGTGACGAAATGTTATTACGTTCTTGTTACTTCTGGTGAAGGATGTTAGTGTTGTTGGGTGTAGCGAAGGGAATGATAACAACAGCAGGGGCAGCAAGAGCAAGAAAGAAAGAAAAAAAAACACTCGAACAAGTGAAGCAGGAAGTAAATGTTGGCCTAAGTGGGTCAGAACGGACTGCTCGGAGAATCGATGGATGGACTCGAAAGAATGTCGAAACGGAAGGGGCTGATGTTCGGGACAGGATGGCCGATGGTGCGTGATAGCTACGTTTCCGTTCCCTTTTTACTGTCGCCCCATCCCGCTGGCTGACCGTAAATTATTGCTTTGGCAGGGATGGACGGCGAAATGGCGGACATTTGCACAAGCAAGGTCACAGTCACTCCCGTTATTCAGCGGTAGTCAAGAGGAGAGAGCCTTATGTTGACAGTGGTTTTAGTGTTTTTTCTAAAAAAGTAATAATAATGTTATACTATTACTACTACAAATTTTCAAACTGCTCATTATTCATTATTTAACTATTTAAACAAAGTTTTACAAAATATCTACCACACGTTTTATGAAAATATTTACTCAAATCAGTGTGTGAAAATTCATTTTTAATCAAATAATCTGAATCTCCGACAAAGCGCCCTCATAACCTACTTCAAAATATTATTTCAAGTCGCCACAAACCAAAATTTCATGAGACCCCCTGGTACGAGTTTATCCTTATCCCCCGCAATGACTTCCAACGCAAGTCACCAGAATAATGAGACGGAATAAACTACACGTATTACCGCAACCTGTTTTGATTGCGTTTTGCAGTCGTCTTCCGCTTACCCTTTCCTGATTTCATCCTTCTACACCTTCAGTTTGGACGCCAATGTGAGCTCTCGTTGGAAATTTGCAGACGGCCTCTTTAAAAACTTCCCCGCGCGGCGTTGAACGACACGAAAGAATCTCGTAAACGCTACCGATGCGGAATATCGGAAGTTAACTGTCACCAGTGAAGGCGAGGCAAGTTAAATTAAATTCCCCTCTCTTGGCGACATTCGTGCTGCAATGGGTTAAAATCTCGTCCCCACCAAACATCCTTAACTTCGCAAGACTTTGGTGGGTTCCGCTTCAATTAAAAGTCTCGTAAAACTAAAAGACTACAGAGGGATAAAGTCGATTATGGAGCTATAGTGAGAGTGAAGTCTCACCGAACTTAAGTTTCGTTTATCGTCCACCAGATGGTTCCGCCGGTCAGATGAAATACAGACACGGTGTTCTACCTGGGCTTCTCAGCAAATTAATGTGGTGACTTAATAAACACGCTCGTTAAGCCGTTCTCATGAACTACGTATACATTTCGACTTTCGCTATCTGCGATTATCTTCTGGTTTACCAGCTAGCATTAAAAAACTATCATTCAATTCTATTTGTTCGGCTAAAAGCGCCATCATATTGTCAGGCACCAACAGACTATGATAGTGACAATACCGGGAAAGCACGAATTCATCCTTTCCGATCCGAAAGAGAAAAAAACTTCTCCACCGTCCTGCTATCTGTACAACGGCAATCAAGTCTTCTGTTTCCGAAGCACAGCGTACAACCAATCAGCAAACCCGAAAACCTCATAACTAAAGCCATGTAATCCAAAAATCAAAACACAACCAGGATTAAAAAACGGCACGAAACGAAACGAACGGCATGCCCACCGAGCGTTATGGATGACGTGTTGCTCAGCTGCACCGGCTTTAGGAGCGCAAATCCGGATGGATCACATCCGTCGACAGTTATTAGCATCGAGGATGAATGGATTGTAAACCGTGCAGTCGTACTCGGATTCGGTGGGGATCAGAATGAACTGGAATTTCGCATGCAAATCAATACAATCAGATTACCCTTTAGCGATCGAGCTATCACAATTTTCGAAGAAGGAAACTTATTCAATTATCCGCCATGTTTTGTTTGCAAACATTCGGTGGAAGTGCATTATTTTGAAATCTGCCACGCGTATCGGAGTATCGTATGTGAACTGATGATGTTTTTTTCTGACAAAATAAAAATGCAATCGTCATAACAATCTAATTCACTCCTGCGATTGAGGTGCGCATTATCTACCAGCAGGAGATGAAATAGATGCAGAATTTGCACGAACCCATGATTGCTTCATTAGTGCCGAGTGTAGTAAGCTGCAGGAACATTGAAACTTTGTTTCTCGCTCCTAACCTGCACGCGGTAAGGGTGACATCCGTTGCCTCGACGATCCGAGTTACGATCGGTCGTGTGAAAGTTACGCCTGTTTCGACAGGTGCCAAGCGCATCAACACTTGTACCGCAGGGTGTGAAGTCGCCACTGGACGGTCGGTAGTGTCATCAGCGATTCGGGCCCAGGTGAGAGTTTATCTGACTGTTCTGCATGCAGCGCAAACTCTGTGCATGTGTTGCCGTGGAAGCCGTTCTCTGCATTAATAACTTCAACGGTGGCTCGCGAATCTGTCCACCCGGGTTAGAGCGCTCGGCCAAACGAGCCCTCAACACTTCACCGAGTGTCATAATTTGGGTCTGCCGCAATCCGAACCGGCCGGAAATCGCTGCGCTCGGCCAAACGAGCCCTCAACACTTCACCGAGTGTCATAATTTGGGTCTGCCGCAATCCGAACCGGCCGGAAATCGCTCGAGTCTCGGGACACCCGAGCGCCGTACACCGTACAGTTTGTTTCAAATTGAAAAACTTTCCCCATCAAGCCGGAGCCTGCCGGATTATGGCGCCCGGTGCAACGATGCACTCAAAATGATAATGTGTGCGGAGTAACAGCGACGGCACTTCTCCACGGCAAGTGGACGGAGCGATCCGAGGCGGCCCCGAATTAATGGTACGTGCTCTATTGCTTCCTACTGGCGAAGGTGTCCTTCTACCGTCCCATAAGACGCTCGCCAAGGCGCGGCAACATCGCGCGGCACATAGCTGGAATCCTTACAACAACGTTTTTCCTTTCCCTAAAGAAAGGCTTAAGATGGGACGCGCTCGAGCCAAGACGTGTTGCATCGCCTGACCTCCCGGAACGGACAGCCGGGATCGCTTCATCCGAAAGGCTTGTAGTGCAAGCTTCCATTATGCTCACCCGTAAGCCGCACGTCTCCAACGGACTGTGCCGGGCGGGATGTGCAACGAACGGCGGCGATGCATCTGACGCTCAGGTTCCGGAAGCCATTCAGCCGTGCTGAGTTGGGGCTTAAGCTTTCTTGCGGTAAATTGAAACGATCGAAACGTCCAAGGATACACTTGTGTGGCGCAGCGTCCGGGCAGTAGTACAAACGTACCGAGAATCTTACGTTTGCATATCGTAAGAGTTTCGCAACAGTTGCGAGCATGAAGGAAGATGGCTCGTTTTCGTTTTGTTGTTCAGTTATAGTTTTTTTTCTCTTTAAAAATATAAATTCCTACTATGAAAACACATTTCCAGCTTAAGGATCAGTCAGACGGCAAAAAGATTTCCCTTTGCCACTAATAAATGAACGAGCGTTTACAGTAAGAGGTACAAAACTAGTTCAGCACACCGATGTCTATTTTGTTTGTGTCCCTTGTATTCAGACACACCCACCCACAGAGACCACCGTAACCCAATTGTTCGTGACCTCGGTCAGTACAATGCTCTGGGAAAAAATGTTCTCACTTTTCTTGCCGTCTGTCTCGGTTTTATTATTACATTTTTGTTCGCGTTTGCTGTCCCGTCACCCAGCCGCCAAGTCGCCAAGCCCTTGCTACACGATAAAAAGCTTTCGCCTCTTGGGAAATTTGATTCAGCAGCTTTCCGGGGCTTTGCTGATTGATGCAAACCCGCCCTACCGTCCCTACCGGAACACGCCCACCGATACCGTTCAATTTCCGCAGCTTATGCGTTTTAAGATCCATAATTTCTGTCTTCGGGACGTGCTCCGACCGGACCGGTGTCGCATCCTTCAGATCGCTACACCCAAGCTTTATCGCAAGCGACAACACACACACACACACGTGGGCGGATGCGTGCGAGAAATGAAAAATGTGCCACCATGCGCTGGTACCACTTGTGGATTGCAGCAGCAATTTAGTGAGAAGTAATCTGTTCCTGAATGTCCACTCGCAACCGATTACTCCAAGCACCGACGCTGACCATTTGCGAGCGACACCAGCGATCAATCAGCCGGGAAGTGGCTCCGTTGGAAGACGTTCAACGGTTTCCCGGACCGTGAGGCCGCGACAAAAAAAAACCCCACGAATGCAAGACTTTAAAGCTACAATTAGCAACGCTAATCCACCTCACAAATGGCTTCTTGCACTGTGCGAGCAAAACGTAATATTAAACAAAAATGGCCAACGCCTGCGCTGGTCACCGGCTCTGGCTGAGAATGACAAATAGGTCATTTATTTCTCCGACACGGTGCACGAAATGATCCACACCCCCGCTCGAATCTGATGCCGCTCCTGCTTCGGCAAGCGCTCGGACCGAACACGGTGCGCCTGGCTTGATTTGCAGCTACTCCAAGCACTGGCCGGTGCAAGGAATAGGACTGGAGCAGAAAGAAACGCTCCTCTAGCAGATAGAGAGAGAGAGAGAGGAAAAACATAACTGTGGAAAAAATGTTCTCCACTTTTCTCGTCCTTTTTCCATCGGGCCGGGCAGCGTTCGTAGTAGCCCGCACGGAATGTAACAATCCTGGGCGATCACGATGGAGGAATAAATGGCAGCAGCTGACGAGTACGCACTAGTGACGAAGATTTATTCTCCAAGCGGCAGAACATCCAACCATATCAAACTCACCTGTAGCGAATGAAAAATGTGGACGCGATTGCAATTTCTGGAATTTTATTCAATTTGAAGAATAAATATTGAAGAATTGAAACTATTTTCATACCAACTTCCTTAATCCAAGCATCGTAGAATTTGTAAAATATGCAATAACAAACAAAAAGTATTTCGTATGAATATTTGTGGAATGAACTCAAGAACTATACTATTTTTATTTTTTTATTTTTTTTGAAAATCAAACCTACATAATGCAATATCTTCCCCGCCATATCTGGCTCAAACCACTCTGGAATAGTACCACTTGTGGATTGCAGCAGCAATTTAGTGAGAAGTAATCTGTTCCTGAATGTCCACTCGCAACCGATTACTCCAAGCACCGACGCTGACCATTTGCGAGCGACACCAGCGATCAATCAGCCGGGAAGTGGCTCCGTTGGAAGACGTTCAACGGTTTCCCGGACCGTGAGGCCGCGACAAAAAAAAATGTTCAATCGAATCAATCGAACTGCGCTTCGGTTTGGGGAGTTTCGAAAGCGGAACGACCATGTGTTCCTACACTCAAAAACTCTGATTATCGGTTGTTTTAAATTCGTTCTGTATAGAAGCGATTCTTCGAATAAATAGCACAGTGTCTTCAAATGTGTAGCACGCTAGTTAAATCGCAGATTGAGATGAAAAATTCGAGAATTGTGTGCTTTTGTACCACTATGAAAAGTTCTTGGGATACCGAACTATCTAGTTCTCCAACTTTTAATTAAAAGGGGGCGCAATTTAGTAATTAATTTTAGACTAATCCCGTTTAGCCTCGCTTCTTCGGGTGATTAACGATGATTCTCAACAACTTAATAGCAGATGCAAGCCTTATGTCAAGAAAAAATTATATCTCAAAATGTCGCACCGAGCATTTATCACAGACCTAGCAAAACATTGAAACGCATCTTAGACTTTAGAAAAAAAACTAGATACATTGCATCATTATCACAACACTTTTTCTTAGCAAGTTAGCCTCGTTTTTTCATTTTATGGTAAGAACTGCAATTTCGCACAGCTGTTGCAGCTGCAACCCACTGTTTGAATGATTTCTTCAACATGCGTCTTTAGCTATGGGCGATCACGATGGAGGAATAAATGGCAGCAGCTGACGAGTACGCACTAGTGACGAAGATTTATTCTCCAAGCGGCAGACACAGGGACGAATTAACATATTAGGGGACGATAAAATTCCGAAAACCAATCATTTATAACCGAGACTAAATCACCTTCTGGCCTGTGTGAATTCGATATACCGCGGTAAACTCATTTGCAGCATTGCTCATCATCAACAGCGGACGGTTGATCGTGTTTGCCATTTCCGACTGAAAAGTGAATGAAATCAATTTTCGTTCAGCTCCGTTCATTCATCGATTTAGCTGGAGGGCTGAAGTAACCTTTTTTATCAACCACCCTGCCGTTGGTAGAGTTTTAATTTATTTCGCCGCGTGGGCTCAAGGGAAAAGACATTGCGTCCTTACCGTAAAAAACGAATGCTTTAATTTTTTCAACGTTTTCAACGAAAAAAGGATTATTTAATCAAAGCAGACAATCCGGAAATGGCTCATACTTCTTTTCCTTCATTTCATTTCAGGTTGCTCGGTGTCGATAGCGATTTTGAATGTCTTGTTGGTCATAACCCAACACACATAATCTTCACTATTGCAGCACGAGTGTGGATCACGGGTGGGAGAGAAAGTAGGTTAGAAGATCCTACATCCCATCGTATCAAACGAATGGCATACCTCTATTAGGGGCTTCTCGACTTCTCGTTTGATGTTGAAATTGTCACCGAATACCAAATTCAGCCGCCTGCGCAAGATCAAACCGAAACCGTGTCAAATTCCGAGAATCGTGAAAACTTGGCGTGTGTGTGTGTGTGACGAGAGGCAAACCATGTTCGCCGCTCTCTAAATCGACTGATTGACAACCCGTGCCGGGTGATGAAATTAATTGAATAAATTTCATTATTTTGAGTGTTTTTAACTTTAATAGAAAATCGATACATTAAACGCACCTTCCGATCGTACCTTACGGGGGTTCGCGTGTGTGTGTGTGTCTTTCGTGCTGGCTACTTGTCGATGTACGCTGAGTCAATGTGCGTCTCCAGCGTTGTAGCGATAGGAGAGTGAAATAAAAAAAACGTTGGTTTTATGGCGCACTGTTGATGACACCAACATCCTCCGACGACACCACAACACTGGCCAGTCTTATGGGGCAAACGTGTCGCTCCAGAAATGGCTCCTAATCAGCACCGAAACATCGATGGTCATGAAAATGTGTGCGTTTGTGAAGTATTTGAGATTTCTGCCCCGTTTAAGTGTTTTTGTTGTGTTGATGTTTCACAACAACAGCCTTTAAGAAGCTCATGTTGAAGCTTTATATATTTATATATGTGTATGTATTTCTTGAATTTAATTTTCAATCTAAATCGTTATGACTCATTGCAAAGTCTTCTAAAACCCTTAAACTTGAAGCACATATAACACGAAAGTTAAAGCTTAAGTGAATACGATTAAAAGTGCGCTACGGAGTATTCCGCATCTTTTACTGCTGATTCCAAACGTACGTCCGGAAGCTTTCACCAGCCAAAACAAATCAATTACTTTTACAATCATCCACCGGTGGAACGAACTGGGGGAACAAAATTACCACCAGTGCCACTAAAAGCCGAATATAAAATTGATTCCACACCTCACGTGTGTGCGCGTCAGTATATGTCCGTGTGTTCTGCCACGAAGAGACTACATTAAATCCTGACAAACCGAACGCTCCAAGCGCACCGGGATGGCATGAATAATTCAACCCACCCGGGCGGCGGAGGAGTCAACGCGCGTCGCTCTAATTGGCCCTAAAAACCTGTGATAGAGGGTACAATAAACCGATAGCATAAATTAAAGCACACTGCCGGTGTCCACGCCACCGTGCGCCTCGCAGCCTTTCGAACGCAGCCACGGTGTGGAGTTCGTTCGCACTGCCTGGTGACGCTGATTATGGTTCGGGCGAGAAGCACCGCACCATGCAAGTACCCCCGATACAGCCGAGTAAAACATAAACAGCCAAATAATCCTTACTCGAAGCGGCTCGCGTAGCAGAAGGAACGGAAGCAGCAACAAAAAAAATACAAACATTAACTCAAGGCTGTGTCACTCCCGCTGCTCAAATGTCTTCCCACGTGCACTCCACGTACGGGAGAACGTGTAAAGTTTTGGACATAATTGAATATCGGCGTAACGATCCTAGCGGTGGACGTGGGTGGATGGGTGGGGAAGGGTGCCCACTTGACGGTGCTTGCGGGTGCAGGAAGGAAAATAAAATCATCTCCAAGACAAGCCTCATTCGTCATCCCAATCGCAGAGCTGACGTGCAGGCGGGTTGGTGATGCTTGATAGTCTGACGAATGAAAGCAATTGGAAGATTTCTACGTACGCCCTCCCAAGCAGTCGGTGCTTCCACAGGAAAAAAGACACTTTAGCCAAGGGTTGCCTCCCTGCAAAGCTCGTCTGGTGGAAAACTTTTCACACACAACGAGAGTGTGTTTGTGTGCGTAGCCGAGAGCACGAAAGCGTGAGATGAGAAGCAGCCCTCCGCTTCGATCGTAAATAAAAATTTACGACAATTTTCAAGAGAACCTGTTTATGACACCGTCAGTTTATTGTTTCGGGACTATATCACTCTCATATTCGTTTGCTCTCGTTTGCTCTCTCTCTCTCTCTCTCTGCTCTTCTCGTCTGAGCCACGATAGTGGATCCTTCCCTGGGCATGATTTCGTACCGCACGAAGTTCCGTGCCCGAAACCAAATGAACACGTCCAACCACGTCCGTCGAGGGCGGCTGGTAAATGAAGTGTCACTTTCGCTCGTTGTTTTGCGACAGGCTTTATGTATCTTACCGCCGGAATTCTCCAGCCCAACCGGGGAGCATTTTTCTACGCCATTTACAAGATCGACCGTCGTAAGGGTTCTGAACGCTCGTTGGGGACGGTAAGTTTTACGACCGAGCGAATGTTTCTTCTTCGTGCATGCTGTATGTCGTGCCGCTTTCGTGGAAGCAACTGATCGCCACTGAAGCCAATACGTCTTCTCGTTATAAGATGCTGCGTACGTTGCGTTGAGTTGCCAAAAAAAAACACACCGCCAAGCAGAATGAGGTCTGTGATAGTTTCACACTTGCAGACTTTGTGAAGTCCGTTTTGGTACGCCAGTTGTTTGTCGTGTAGACACTTTTATTTCAATGACTTCATCCAGATCTCGATGGCATTAGCTATTGTGGTACGTGATTTTATGAAAAAGTAGGTAAATACAAACATCAATACTTTACTCAGTCTACTGCAATGGTATTCATCCTGCTATTATAGTAGCTCCTTCAACGAAGCTTAAACAATATTACGTGTGTGCTGTTTCCAATAATGAAAGTTATCGTTTTTACCTGGGCACGATAGTACTCGGCACCATTCCACATACAAATCTACTTAATGAACAGCATCTACCTCACTATCGCATCGTCTCCCTTCCTGGCTTACTAATTGCTTCCAGCGCACACACACAAAAAAAACAACTTTTCCTCTCATCCCATCCGCGCACGGAAGATGCTCCCCGTGGCCGCCAGCGGGACGATAAAAGTCCACCCATTCTTTAAACTATAATCGTATCCTATCTACTTTCCACTGAAAGATCCTCCCTTAAGCCCATTCAAGATCGGGCAAGAAATTGCATTTCCATTGTTCATTCCGAAACGTCCGCTAGCACCCACAATGGTCGGGCCCACGGTCACACCTCGAGCGCCCAGCAAGGAAGCATTTCTCTCAAGCACAAAAAGCTAGCTAAACTCAAGCCCGGGTACGGCGAGAGTTTGCACAAAATGAAAATAGGAAGAAAAAACCACCACTAAAGCCATCACAAAAAGCCAGAATGAGTGAATAAAGCTGTTACTCAATCGGAGCGCCGAAGCTGCGGATTGTGCATTGTTCGCCGAAACGATGTTTAATTATTTCCTGCTGTCAGTAAATGAACTAAATTACGCCTGTTGGCCATTTCCGTCGCGCCATTCCCGTTCCACGGTGAGGTATGCTCGAACGATGCGCGATTGCATCGCGGGCGCGACGAGCTTGCAATTCCGCGTCGGTAGCTTGACGGATGCACAAAGCGCGAGACTGGCGGGAAGTTTGGATAGCAGAAAGAAAAAAGATACAGCAAGAAAAACACTCCCGGAACGGTCGACGCCGTCCGATGGCGATGGCCGTCATCTTGCAGGGGCTGATTCCATGCCGTGGACACACTTTCGCAAGTGTCGCAAGTTTTTCACCATTTTATCCGCGCGGATCATATTTTTTACCGCCCAATCCTCTTTGGGCTTTTCCGTGTTCCGTGTGCCGTCGTGGTGAGTGTCGTTGCCTTCCGACCAGAACTTTCTGGCGTCCGGTGAAGTTTATTAATTATAGTTTTACTTTCCTCGCCCAGCGTCAACGCGGCGGCCCGATGGGCCCGGATTGATGGCGCACCGTTGCAGCGGTGCAGCAAATCCTTTCGGAGGCGTTGGACCGGGCCCGAAACGGACCGTCGCCGGTGGGTGGGATAGTTTTAATGAAGTTTGACTAAACGCTTAGTAACAATCTCCATCCGGAGCTTTCCGCCGGGCAAGGGCTCCTGTGCGCGATGTATCGTTAATAAAGCTGGAGCTTGAGAGAGAGAGAGACAAAAAAGTAATCGCGTAATTGCGACGGATACATTTCACAATTATATTACACTACCGAGAAGGTGACACCCTCCATTATCTGGTGCATCTGGTTTATCGTGCGTGAAATACGTTGAAACTTCTTTAGGATAGTATGATGTTACATACAAAATCTGGAGAATTATCACAGTGTTGACAGAATTGAAGCTTATATTAGGATGTGATGTATCCTAAATACACCTCAATACTTACGTCTATCGATTCAAAATCAATACAACAGCAAGGAAAGCATCACAATCCATTAGAACCAGAGCAAAGTAGAAACAATTTGACATTCCGAGTTTGATCAGTTTTTATATTCCTCAATGTGAACGCCAACCGGAAGGCAAGCCGATGTCGAGCGAATGTTCGTTGACGTCCACCGCACCGGAAAGGGAGTCACAAGATAGTCCGGGCCACACTTCTCCCACTCCTCCAGCCCCAAACAGCCGCACCATCGATCAAGCGAGCAACAATCAGCATGAATAATGGATAATCGAGGCGATGATTTTTTCGCTTCGGCAATCCATTAAAATCAAAACGCTATCAGCCGGTTGCGGATGCCGGCAGCAAGCAATATCGTACGCTCCAGATAGCACGTAACCGTTCGTCGCCAGATGCAGCGGGCGACGGGCGCATATGCTCGCCCGTTTACCGCACGCCAGTGGCAATGATGGACAATTTCCGGTCAGAAATGGAACTTGTTGGAAAGTTAAGATGAGGGCATAAATCATTCGCTCCGTTGCACAGTCGTTGTTTGCACGCGCACGGGCAGCATTCGTTGCTTTGACTTTCAAGACCTTCCCGCGGTAGCGCAATTGCATCCTGTCATGTTAAGATTTGTTTGATTTCACAAAGAAACGTGTTTAGAACACTTTGGGAAGCGTCGAAGTAAGGTTAGGGCTAATCCAAGCAGAGTTGATAGTTATAGGTCCATCAGTATATTAAGCTCGGAAGATCCGCGAAGAAATCATATGAAACAAAACACAAAGCATCTTAAAATGAACAGCAACAACATACCTTATTGCTAATTTTTATGAACAGCACCATAAGGATATGCATGGAAGATAAAATGTTCCTTTCAAAGACTTGGAAACGATTCATGCACTTCTAATAAGCAATGTCAATGATCAAGTCTTTTCAAGTTATTCTGTTCTGTAACCTTCATCCCTTCAGCCATTTTTCATCGCATATTCAGCGAATACTCTTAGTGTGTGTGAAAAATCTTCAGCAACTGCAATCCGAAACCAATCGGCACCTGATTTCCTTACGCAAACATTTACGCAATCGCGCTGCGTGCGATAAACTCCAGTTGTTAGATCGCTCTACCCTCCCCCACAGGAATAAGTGATTTGCGCAGAAACAAGTGCTCAACTTTCGCACCAATTTATGTTGCCTCATTTCGAATTCATGGAATCGTTTTGCCGCAGAATGGTAAGCAAATCAGCCAGGCGTACCACCTCCTCCTCGCGAATGCCAACGGTGCAGCCAGGTGTGGTGTGGCTTCTTCGACAGAAACATATCTACGCACCTGAACCGAACGCGGCAGTGTTTCGGGCACCGCAAACATGGTTCGTGGGAAAACTGCTCCTGACGGTACCGTTTAGCGATAATTAGCATGTGTCTGCTGTCTGATTTGGCCGGATTCTCTCGCCCGTTTCCAGGAGCCACGGCAGCTCGGTGTGTTGCTTGTCTAACCGCAACTAGGATCGCAATTGTTTATAGTCATCTTGCAGGGGCTGATTCCATGCCGTGGACACACTTTCGCAAGTGTCGCAAGTTTTTCACCATTTTATCCGCGCGGATCATATTTTTTACCGCCCAATCCTCTTTGGGCTTTTCCGTGTTCCGTGTGCCGTCGTGGTGAGTGTCGTTGCCTTCCGACCAGAACTTTCTGGCGTCCGGTGAAGTTTATTAATTATAGTTTTACTTTCCTCGCCCAGCGTCAACGCGGCGGCCCGATGGGCCCGGATTGATGGCGCACCGTTGCAGCGGTGCAGCAAATCCTTTCGGAGGCGTTGGACCGGGCCCGAAACGGACCGTCGCCGGTGGGTGGGATAGTTTTAATGAAGTTTGACTAAACGCTTAGTAACAATCTCCATCCGGAGCTTTCCGCCGGACAAGGGTTCCTGTGCGCAATGTATCGTTAATAAAGCTGGAGCTTGAGAGAGAGAGAGACAAAAAAGTAATCGCGTAATTGCGACGGATACATTTCACAATTATATTACACTACCGGGAAGGTGACACCCTCCATTATCTGGTGCATCTGGTTTATCGTGCGTGAAATACGTTGAAACTTCTTTAGGATAGTATGATGTTACATACAAAATCTGGAGAATTATCACAGTGTTGACAGAATTGAAGCTTATATTAGGATGTGA
Source organism: Anopheles cracens (assembly GCA_002091845.1). Classification (NCBI taxonomy): domain Eukaryota; kingdom Metazoa; phylum Arthropoda; class Insecta; order Diptera; family Culicidae; genus Anopheles; species Anopheles cracens. Next base: position 308,830 of record KZ067296.1, on the reverse strand, counting down.
TGTATCCTAAATACACCTCAATACTTACGTCTATCGATTCAAAATCAATACAACAGCAAGGAAAGCATCACAATCCATTAGAACCAGAGCAAAGTAGAAATAATTTGACATTCCGAGTTTGATCAGTTTTTATATTCCTCAATGTGAACGCCAATCGGAAGGCAACCCGATGTCTAGCGAATGTTCGTTGACGTCCACCGCACCGGAAAGGGAGTCACAAGATAGTCCGGGCCACACTTCTCCCACTCCTCCAGCCCCAAACAGCCGCACCATCGATCAAGCGAGCAACAATCAGCATGAATAATGGATAATCGAGGCGATGATTTTTTCGCTTCGGCAATCCATTAAAATCAAAACGCTATCAGCCGGTTGCGGATGCCGGCAGCAAGCAATATCGTACGCTCCAGATAGCACGTAACCGTTCGTCGCCAGATGCAGCGGGCGACGGGCGCATATGCTCGCCCGTTTACCGCACGCCAGTGGCAATGATGGACAATTTCCGGTCAGAAATGGAACTTGTTGGAAAGTTAAGATGAGGGCATAAATCATTCGCTCCGTTGCACAGTCGTTGTTTGCACGCGCACGGACAGCATTCGTTGCTTTGACTTTCAAGACCTCCCCGCGGTAGCGCAATTGCATCCTGTCATGTTAAGATTTGTTTGATTTCACAAAGAAACGTGTTTAGAACACGTTGGGAAGCGTCGAAGTAAGGTTAGGGCTAATCCAAGCAGAGTTGATAGTTATAGGTCCATCAGTATATTAAGCTCGGAAGACATACAAAATCTGGAGAATTATCACAGTGTTGACAGAATTGAAGCTTATATTAGGATGTGATGTATCCTAAATACACCTCAGTACTTACGTCTATCGATTCAAAATCAATACAACAGCAAGGAAAGCATCACAATCCATTAGAACCAGAGCAAAGTAGAAATAATTTGACATTCCGAGTTTGATCAGTTTTTATATTCCTCAATGTGAACGCCAATCGGAAGGCAACCCGATGTCTAGCGAATGTTCGTTGACGTCCACCGCACCGGAAAGGGAGTCACAAGATAGTCCGGGCCACACTTCTCCCACTCCTCCAGCCCCAAACAGCCGCACCATCGATCAAGCGAGCAACAATCAGCATGAATAATGGATAATCGAGGCGATGATTTTTTCGCTTCGGCAATCCATTAAAATCAAAACGCTATCAGCCGGTTGCGGATGCCGGCAGCAAGCAATATCGTACGCTCCAGATAGCACGTAACCGTTCGTCGCCAGATGCAGCGGGCGACGGGCGCATATGCTCGCCCGTTTACCGCACGCCAGTGGCAATGATGGACAATTTCCGGTCAGAAATGGAACTTGTTGGAAAGTTAAGATGAGGGCATAAATCATTCGCTCCGTTGCACAGTCGTTGTTTGCACGCGCACGGACAGCATTCGTTGCTTTGACTTTCAAGACCTCCCCGCGGTAGCGCAATTGCATCCTGTCATGTTAAGATTTGTTTGATTTCACAAAGAAACGTGTTTAGAACACTTTGGGAAGCGTCGAAGTAAGGTTAGGGCTAATCCAAGCAGAGTTGATAGTTATAGGTCCATCAGTATATTAAGCTCGGAAGATCCGCGAAGAAATCATATGAAACAAAACACAAAGCATCTTAAAATGAATAGCAACAACATACCTTATTGCTAATTTTTATGCACAGCACCATAAGGATATGCTTAATGTTCCTTTTAAAGACTTGGAAACGATTCATGCACTTCTAATAAGCAATGTCAATGATCAAGTCTTTTCAAGTTATTTTGTTCTGTAACCTTCATCCCTTCAGCCATTTTTCATTGCATATTCAGCGAATACTCTTAGTGTGTGTGAAAAATCTTCAGCAACTGCAATCCGAAACCAATCGGCACCTGATTTCCTTACGCAAACATTTACGCAATCGCGCTGCGTGCGATAAACTCCAGTTGTTAGATCGCTCTACCCTCCCCCACAGGAATAAGTGATTTGCGCAGAAACAAGTGCTCAACTTTCGCACCAATTTATGTTGCCTCATTTCGAATTCATGGAATCGTTTTGCCGCAGAATGGTAAGCAAATCAGCCAGGCGTACCACCTCCGCCTCGCGAATGCCAACGGTGCAGCCAGGTGTGGTGTGGCTTCTTCGACAGAAACATATCTACGCACCTGAACCGAACGCGGCAGTGTTTCGGGCACCGCAAACATGGTTCGTGGGAAAACTGCTCCTGACGGTACCGTTTAGCGATAATTAGCATGTGTCTGCTGTCTGATTTGGCCGGATTCTCTCGCCCGTTTCCAGGAGCCACGGCAGCTCGGTGTGTTGCTTGTCTAACCGCAACTAGGATCGCAATTGTTTATACAGCTAGTATCTAAACATACCAACGCTGCCGGTGCAAAAACACGCCCCGGCAAGTCTCATGATGATTTTAATTAGAATATATTGCTGCTTTGGGTATGAAACTCAATGCGATTTAGAGAAAAAAGGTGTGACAAATTTCATATTGCAAATACAATTTATCGAAATGTATGAATATGGTATGAACGAAATTCCCCGAGGATGTGGCTTCGTAACCAATGGGTAGGTATGAAATTTTGAATACAAAATCGATATGAGGTAAAAGTTGATGTAGAAACCGACAATGCAATGCGATTAAATGAGTGGAACATAATGTTTGTTTGGAAATTGGATTCTCAATTGCCCAAAGCTAGTTGAAGCTCTAGCTACATAGCTGATATATCTATCTGATACATTCGAACACAATACAAAGGTGTTGGTTTGTGGTTTTGATGTGGCTGTTTAGGAATGCTATATTTAAGAGCTGTTCAACAAAAGGTGAAAATATGACATTTCCATCATGTCATGTCAAACACTCACGTGCGTACCCCGCGTTTCGCGCAGGGTGAATTTGTTTCTATCGATGCCATTGTCACAGCCATCGTGATCGATACAAATTACCGGATGCTGCTGTCGTAGCAATTTTAAACATTTTGTCAAAAACTCGATACCATCACCGGCAGAGAGAGAGAGTGCTCCATCTCCATCCATTGCCGAAAATTCACTCCCATCATCATTGACGACCATCTTTTGCGCATTTTTTCCATCTTCTTCTTTGACTAATCACACGAAGCGGGCACACTAAAGACAAACGAATCACTTCACCCTGGGCACCGGCTGAGCGGCAGCATCAATCAATCTCGCTAGCGGGAAAATTCATCCCACAAAGTAACCCAAACAGACAGGGTGCCGCGAACGTAGACAATGTAAAATGGCCGCCTCACCCACTCTTCGCGCTCCTCAACCGGCACGAACACAGCGAGCGGGCTGCGGCATTTAAATTTGACATCCCCAAGCTAATCGGAGCGATGGTGGATCGGCGTACTCTGTAAGGAATGGACGCATCCACGACTAATCAGCGTTGCCAGCGCAACAAAGTCCCACCTACTTATGACGGCAAATCAGTAAGGATTCCCCGATGGCCGGAAATAGCTCGGCTCGGCTTCCCTCGCCATAATTGATGTCCCCGTGCTTACGCGCTGGAGAGGTGGCCTAAAAACGTAAGCCGCACTTCCCCCTCCCGCCGCGTGGCGCCAAGATAGTATCGAACGCCATTACGTTGATAGTGCTTGATTGATGGTTGGAAGCGTAGATCGATGGCTGCGGGGATGGATTCTGCGAGCGGTTGCTTGTCAACTCGGAGATGCGATAAATAAACAGCTGAAGTGAAGAAAAATGAAGAAGCCCTTCAGTCGACTTAATCGCTCATTTTTTGGAGAGCCGCGAGGCGGGCATGTTTTTAAAAGTACATGGAACGAATATTTAAAGAAGACTTTACTAGACGCTACATTAAAGTTTATAATACCGTGATAATACAACAGCGTCAAATAGGTGGAGACCAGCCATTTCTTGCTTTCTTTGGGTCAACTATACACGCAGCAGGACTATCAGTTCATTGCGCTATGGTACCGCATTGTTAACAGCATGCAGATACACCCTGTCCGTGTACTAATCCCTGTAGAGTTTTCAATTATCAGTATCAGCATAGCTTCTCTAATAATGAAAGAAAAACGAACATTTTTCATCAAGCATCAACTTCCCCGGAGATTAGACGCTAGTAAAGCACTAACAATAGTTTAGCAAACTTCAGATTTCACTGTACATTATCCCAGATTAAAAATTGCATCGTTCATAGGACAAAAGTATCTATGGTGAATCGATTTGAGATGGGACTCTGGGACATATTGACAACGAATGTTCAATAATGTAGCAATAAGTGTGGTTGTAGTTGGGCATATGGCTTTATACATGAAACGCATCCAAATCTTGAAATGTGTACATTTCAGATAAGATTCAAATATTGATAACATATTCGTTTGGTTGTTTTTTGTTGCTGCTATTTTTAATATAAAATATGGCCTGTTCCCTGTTATCCTCTAAAATGTGCATACCATCCTGCCCTGTGCTTTCCGCAGGTACACCAGAACACCTTTCCAAAATCTTCGTACCACCAAGCCGAGTTCTTTCGTCCGGATATTAATAGGCCACACGCGCATCGCCGTGAAACGATGCTTCCTACATTGGTGCGGTTCGGTGGTGAAAAGGGTTCGTTGTCATCATCAGAGAGTACGCATCGGAAGAACCGCTCCAAAAGGGCTTCGATCTCAATGCCCCACAGCCCGCAATCCTCTGGTGTAATTGAACCCTTATCAGAAACCAATTTATGAGCGGGCTAACCACCATCGTCTCCAAGCTTCCGCCAACGGCAGGGCTGCAAAATTGCATGAAATGAAAGCCTTTTAGGAACTAGCTCCCAAGGCGACCCTACCGTCCCTTTTCTAGCTAACTGATCAAAACCAAAGGGATAAAATCGTGCCGACCAGCCATTTCTTGCTTTCTTTGGGTCAACTATACACGCAGCAGGACTATCAGTTCATTGCGCTATGGTACCGCATTGTTAACAGCATGCAGATACACCCTGTCCGTGTACTAATCCCTGTAGAGTTTTCAATTATCAGTATCAGCATAGCTTCTCTAATAATGAAAGAAAAACGAACATTTTTCATCAAGCATCAACTTCCCCGGAGATTAGACGCTAGTAAAGCACTAACAATAGTTTAGCAAACTTCAGATTTCACTGTACATTATCCCAGATTAAAAATTGCATCGTTCATAGGACAAAAGTATCTATGGTGAATCGATTTGAGATGGGACTCTGGGACATATTGACAACGAATGTTCAATAATGTAGCAATAAGTGTGGTTGTAGTTGGGCATATGGCTTTATACATGAAACGCATCCAAATCTTGAAATGTGTACATTTCAGATAAGATTCAAATATTGATAACATATTCGTTTGGTTGTTTTTTGAAAAAAATCGACCCAAACAAAAAAAAACATCCAAATCTACCCACACCCTCAGTGTTGATCCTATTTCGGAGTGAGACGGATGGCTGATCATGGGCCCAAACTAATCGAAAACTGTGATTAATTTTGTTCGAGTGTTTAGATTGAAAATAATGACACACTTTGGACCGACGAGGGTAGGAATGTTCCTTCTCACGACCCAGGTGGAAGGCATGACAATCCCTTTTGTGTGCGTGTGTTTTTATTTACCCTTCTCATGCTTGACGCCATTACGGATTTCAATGGTGTGAAAAGAACATTTGCATAATAAAAGTCATTTTAAATAGTTTCAAAGTTATTTCCTCTTCTCTCTGTTCCTATGTTTCGAAAGCTTCGTACACATACTTCAAAGTATTATGTTTTGCTAAAAAAACGTTTTTTTTTTCATACCGGTCGGATATCCCCTTGAGACCGTCTTCAATACACGGCTGGAGAATCGCTCCATTTCTCTCGGTCCGGCTTGGTTGCTCGGTCCGGACCGTTCACGATAAGCGATTCTCACCGAGCCCCGTGAGCTTGCATGCAAGTCTACCTAATCCTGAGCTAAATGCGTTTTCCTGATGAATGAAGCGGGACCTTTCGGGTTGTTCGGAGCGTACTTTACCCCAACAAGTAGGGTCGCCAGAGCCGAACGGGTTCGTGTACGAGCTCGTAGAGTACTTGAGATGCAATCGCCCTGCTCTGCCGGGGAGTAAACAACCGTAAACAATCCTAAGCTTGTTCGTTTCAACTGGATCTAGAGTAGGTTTTTTATAGGAGATGAAATTTTAACTCACTCTTTCTATTTATGATCCTGGAGAAATTTCTCCACCATGTTACTGGAAATCTCTAGCACCGATCTCGAGCAGGAGGTATAGTTGATTCTATTTTCCCCCTTCCTCTTATTTGCCCTACGCCCCGTGAACTCCAATACCCTCACTTCCATTCCGGCTTTTAGGCGACGGGACGAGAGCTTTTGATTTCACGGCCCACTGGAACGGAAGTGCCGATGAGTGATCTTCCCAAAACACGGGAAAGCAAGTGACCTAAAACACCGCTTAACCGGAAACGTCCTATCCGTGTCCATCCGTGTCGGAAGTGGTCGAGGAACTGTGCTCTGCATCTGCTGTGTGAACATGCCTGTACATGTGTGTTTCTCTGCATGCTATACTTTATCAAGTATCAGTCAACAAAACCCCGCTCGAGTTTTGAGCCCGATCGATTGGATTGAATCTTCCATCGGGATTGGGTTTTCGATATGGAAAAAAATCGACCCAAACAAAAAAAAACATCCAAATCTACCCACACCCTCAGTGTTGATCCTATTTCGGAGTGAGACGGATGGCTGATCATGGGCCCAAACTAATCGAAAACTGTGATTAATTTTGTTCGAGTGTTTAGATTGAAAATAATGACACACTTTGGACCGACGAGGGTAGGAATGTTCCTTCTCACGACCCAGGTGGAAGGCATGACAATCCCTTTTGTGTGCGTGTGTTTTTATTTACCCTTCTCATGCTTGACGCCATTACGGATTTCAATGGTGTGAAAAGAACATTTGCATAATAAAAGTCATTTTAAATAGTTTCAAAGTTATTTCCTCTTCTCTCTGTTCCTATGTTTCGAAAGCTTCGTACACATACTTCAAAGTATTATGTTTTGCTAAAAAAACGTTTTTTTTTTAAATACCAACTCTTAACACCTCAAACAACTTTTGAACTGACTTGATAGCTAAAGCGTACAACTACAATGGTTTGAAAATTGAATACATTGAACATATCTGTAAAGCAATCTTTATTATTATACACTCCAAATCACAACAACTCCAGCCTAACCTCATACTTGAAACCGTCACAAACTGCCCGAAATTCATTAGCACCAATCATCAATATTCCACTTCCAGCAATGTTGTTTGTGCAAACGGTTGATATGCTTCAACCCGTTGGGGGAATTCCAACGGCAGTTCAAGCTTACAAGGTCTTAAAAGCCACACCAAACGGTTTTCTCGGCTGAACGTGTTGACTCTGAAGCGATGCTGATGAAAAAAACCGGTTAACGCGCGATCTTCGTGAATCACCACCGGCGATCGTGTAGACAACCGGAAGAGTATCCTTCCGCAGCACGCCTACAACAAACGGAGATCAAGAGACGTCAATGAACTACCCTCACCATCTGTTGTCTGCGAAGATGAATGCGTCTCGCAGCAGAAATCACACGCTCGCGTCAAGGTTAGGTGATCCGGTTTGGAACGGCAGATGGAACTGTGTTCGCGTAGACACTGCTTCAAACGATCGGATGCGAAGAAATGATCGCAAAGCGGAATGGCTCGCCAAACGTGCACCCCAAAAACAGAGTCCAATGTCAACAAGACACCTGTCAAGGTTTTCAGCGAAGAATTTCTCAGCCAAACCCCCCATTGCATGTGTATAAATATGAGCACGTAAGTCCCGAACTGGCGCAGATCTTCTAGTTACGGGTAGTGGACACATCTAGTAGGAGAGTCTATAGGAAAGTGATCGACCAGTGATACCAGCATGTTACGACCATTGGTGTTAGTTCTTGCCCTCGGTGCAGCCCTTGCTGTTCCTATCCAGAACTCGGGCCCAACCAGTGTTTCGGTTCCAACGCGCCTAGAGTCCATCGAGGCCACCAAATCGAAAGTCCAGCCGGAGGCGCGAGTGACGAACGACCCAGAAGCAGACCGGAACAAACGACATCTCGGCTTTGGCGGTATTGGCATCGGAGTTGGACTGTTTGGTGGAGGCGGTTTCGGTGGCGGCTACGACGATTTCGGCTACGGAGGCCATTACGGAGGATACGGAGGACACTATGGAGGCTACGGTGGCCACCACGGAGGCTTTGGAGGGCCCCCGTTCGGAGGTCCGTTCGGTGGTCCCTATGGAGGTCCGTACGGTGGAGGGCCCTTAGGAGGGTTCGGTCCGTACGGTGGGTACGCCAACGGATACCAGTACGGCTACGGTTCCGGATACAGCAGCGGGTTCTACGGCTAGCAACACCAAACAAAAAATCGCACCCACATCGTCACCACCGTAGCCCAGCACCATCAGCTGCATTAATTTATCGAAGCCAAATAAATTATCTCTCTTTAAAGATTCACTCACCCGGGTCGCGTATGAATCTTCTTCTCCCGCTTCTCCGCTGGACTGTTTGAGCGCAAAACCGGTTCTGTAGTGGTGGTACCGAAACGTTCGCGTATGAATCTTCTTCTCCCGCTTCTCCGCTGGACTGTTTGAGCGCAAAACCGGTTCTGTAGTGGTGGTACCGAAACGCAATAATGCTTTTCAATTTCGATTCACGCAAAAAAGCGGACCCATTTGCACGGTAAACATCGTTAAGCGTTCTTCAAACTTCACCGGGGTGATGTTATCTTTCGGGCAAACATTTAGACATTTGCGAACGGCACATTCACCACATGGGCACGGGGAGCACTGGCAGAACCTGTTCCTGTTGGAGTGGTACACGGACGCGAAATACAGTTCGTGTTTTTTGTTGTTGCGAAAACCCCAGAAAGGCGTCACGCCAGCCGTTAATTACGCGGGAGATTTATGGCACCGCTTAACTTCCGGTAATGGCGAGCGGACCGTCACGAGCCGGTCCCTACGATCGGATAAAGATCTTGATAGCAAGGCTGCGCGCTGAAACACACTCACTCACGGTACGGTAAGCTGGTGACTTGTTTAATTTGTATTATAAACCATCTATATCAGTGGCATGTACGCGGTTGGTTTTTCTATCAAGCATCAATGTTTTCCATCTTCGCCTTTTTGAAAGCACCAATCAATTACTTCCCTCCCGTTGATCCTTGCCATCAAAACGATTCCCTCCAGTGGGCCGTTCTCGAAAAAACCGCCACGCGACCTTCTCCGGAACGATTTCTGAAATGAAAATTTTATTTCATCGTACTTAATTTCTAACATCAAACTGGCTACTCGAGAATGCGCTCAAGCCCGCCGGTTCTAAATTGCTGCACAGATACTTTTTAAGGACGTTCTAAAATTTTATAACTCCACACTCATCCACCAAACCCACCCGCCACGCCGACCACAAAACAACCCGTGCCCGAAGATTTGATCAGAAAGTAATTCAACAAAAAAAAACTTGCGCCACGCGGCCACCCATGCCCGGGGCGCAGGGGGTTGGCCAGAAGGTAGAATGGGGAAACCGTTAACTTTCACAAACAATTTCCTTCTGCCTAATTGAAACTTAAGCACTTTTCCACTCGCTCCGCTCGGTTCGATCCCACCGCAAACCGAACACGGCAAACGTTCTCGGCGGCGAACTGCTAGTAGCGTGCGGTGGCCCACGCAGCATTTAACTCGCGCCCGGAAAAATCACAACAATCCTCCTCCTACGAGAAGCTGGTCGAAGATGGTAAATAAATTCGCACAAACTTTAGCACGCCGCATGGAAGGGAAGGACCCCGCCTCGAATGTGGAGCACTCGATTTCCACTGGCGCTGGCGCTGGAAATGAAAGGTAGGAAATTAAATAAATTTGTAATAAATAACACGTTTTCCGGGGCTCGTCGCGCTCGACCCGGCAAACGGGGAGAACCCGTCAGAACCCACCCACGGGCTCAAGGGTTGCGATTGATAGGCTCGCTTCTATTTGTGGCCGTGCGGCGGGCCGATCCAAAAACGAGCTACTTTTTCTGCCACCCTCAAATTGGCCACCAAAACGGCCAATTGGAAATTGTTGGCAACGATGCCGCCCCCCCAGCGCCATCCATTTTCGCAAAACTTCGGACCACCGCCGCAGTTCGAACCGGGCCAACAACAATTTCGGAGCAATAGAATTTCGCCAAACTTTCACTCCCCCCAGATGTGCGTGCCGTTCGGTTTCGGTGGAAAGTTTCGTCGCTTTGAAAGAGTTTCCGTTTTTCGCGCGCACCGAACACGGAATGTTGATTTTATTGTGCTTTATTTTTCCCTTCCCCCTGTTGCCGTTCGATCCGTTGCCGCGGGCGCGGTGGTGGGTCCTCGCGAGTGTCAATTTTTCGCAAAACCACAAGCAACGCACCCCGCTCACATCGCAGAAAACCGATTCATAAATCAAACCACAGCTCGCCGCGCTTCCAGGCAGCCCTTTTCGGTCGGAATAGGCGAGAGAGAGAGAGAAAAAAACCCTCGACGGATGGGGAATAAAGAGTTATATGCCAATACGCTTTATTGCGTTTGAGAATGTTGCGGAATGTGCTCGGATGCTCCAATACCCGAACGCCGCTCAGGAACACCCCCGGAAGTATCGTTTAGTTTATGCGACGATGTACGGTAAGCGACAACAGGCGAAAACTTTCGCCGAGAAAACAAACGAACCGGGAAGAAGATAACAAAAAAACGATGGAGATGTTGGAAAGTTTATGAGGAAACTTTTTCAATATTAGCGCACATTTCGGGACGATTTCCATCAGCTCGTACCGGCTCGGTTGATGGATGGCGTAGTGTCACATGTGAACATTTTCGTCCCCATCCGAGCATGCACCGGTTCGCTGGAATTGCATCGAGAACGTCGGCCGGTCAGTCTAGACCATTCCACACTCATCCGGCCGGATCAACTACAGCATCGATGGTTTTATCTGTTATTGATGATGTTGATATCCGGCGGGGTGGACAAAACTCTCGTTTAGCAGTAATCCCCATCGATTATCGGTTCACCGTTGCACTGTATACGTTTCGCATTAAAAAGTTAGCCCGCCTGTTCCGTCTCGTACATGCCACGTGCCTGGAACGGTTGAAATGCTATTGATTTCTCTGTTGCGCTCGCGTTTGAATGATAGCAAACTCAAGTGGATCAGACGGCTGGCGATATCTTGGGTCAAACCAATATGAAACGGATGCGTTATTCCTGCCCAACGTCCAAATGAGACGATCCACACATCAGCAGGTAATTAGATGATACTGCCATCTAATTAAAACGTTCACCCTGTGCCGGCTTCCTTTATGAATAAATTACTAAACCCTCTATTATCCACATCCCTACCCAATCGTCAGCTTTTGGAAAAGCACCGGCCAAAGTGATCCAGTTCAATACGCTGTTTACACGCTGCCACCGACCAGGGTGCAGTAAATAGATTCAGAATTAATTATTAAAACGCAGGCTTCACGTTGGAGCGATTAGCAGGTGCGAACGAAATCGATATTTTTAAATTGTGCCATTTGCGAGAGCATTCTCACCCGACACTCCGACAATGCGACGACGTGTGACGACAGCTGTCGCTTAATTACGACATACTATTGACAGCTCGTTTAAAGCCGTACGACACTAGGCTTAATAATAGATAAAAAAACACACACTTCAAAGCAACCCATTGACAGCAACGGGGCGGGATTCGTAATTGGAAATTTAGCTGCGTTTCTAATCCACTGTTGTGCAATTACAGCGGCGTAACAGATAAAAGGTACCTCAAATAAATCGCTTGGTCAACCCGCTCAAATGTACTAAATCCTCTTCGCTTTCAGATTGGAAGCAATCAATTAGAAACGCAGCTAAATTTCCAATTACGAATCCCGCCCCGTTGCTGTCAATGGGTTGCTTTGAAGTGTGTGTTTTTTTAAATCTATTATTAAGCCTAGTGTCGTACGGCTTGAAACGAGCTGTCAATAGTATGTCGTAATTAAGCGACAGCTGTCGTCACACGTCGTCGCATTGTCGGAGCGTCGGGTGAGAATGCTCTCGCAAATGGCACAATTTAAAAATATCGATTTCGTTCGCACCTGCTAATCGCTCCAACGTGAAGCCTGCGTTTTAATAATTAATTCTGAATCTATTTACTGCACCCGGGTCGGTGGCAGCGTGTAAACAGCGTATTGAACTGGATCACTTTGGCCGGTGCTATTCCAAAAGCTGTCGATTGGGTAGGGATGTGGATAATAGAGGGTTTAGTAATTTATTCATAAAGGAAGCCGGCACAGGGTGAACGTTTTAATTAGATGGCAGTATCATCTAATTACCTGCTGATGTGTGGATCGTCTCATTTGGACGTTGGGCAGGAATAACGCATCCGTTTCATATTGGTTTGACCCAAGATAGCGCCAGCCGTCTGATCCACTTGAGTTTGCTCAATAACAAACAATCAATAACATTTCAACCGTTCCAGGCACGTGGCATGTACGAGACGGAACAGGCGGGCTAACTTTTTAATGCGAAACGTATACAGTGCAACGGTGAACCGATAATCGATGGGGATTACTGCTAAACGAGAGTTTTGTCCACCCCGCCGGATATCAACATCATCAATAACAGATAAAACCATCGATGCTGTAGTTGATCCGGCCGGATGAGTGTGGAATGGTCTAGACTGACCGGCCGACGTTCTCGATGCAATTCCAGCGAACCGGTGCATGCCCGGATGGGGACGAACATGTTCACATGTGACACTACGCCCATCCATCAGCCGAGCCGGTACGAGCTGATGGAAATCGTCCCGAAATGTGCGCTAATATTGAAAAAGTTTCCTCATAAACTTTCCAACATCTCCATCGTTTTTTTTGTTATCCTCTGCCCGGTTCGTTTGTTTTCTCGGCGAAAGTTTTCGCCTGTTGTCGCTTACCGTACATCGTCGCATAAACTAAACGATACTTCCGGGGGTGTTCCTGAGCGGCGTTCGGGTATTGGAGCATCCGAGCACATTCCGCAACATTCTCAAACGCAATAAAGCGTATTGGCATATAACTCTTTATTCCCCATCCGTCGAGGTTTTTTTTTCTCTCTCTCTCTCGCCCATTCCGACCGAAAAGGGCTGCCTGGAAGCGCGGCGAGCTGTGGTTTGATTTATGAATCGGTTTTTGCGATGTGAGCGGGATGCGTTGCTTGTGGTTTTGCGAAAAATTGACACTCGCGAGGACCAACCACCGCGCCCGCGGCAACGGATCGAACGGCAACAGGGGGAAGGGAAAAATAAAGCACAATAAAATCAACATTCCGTGTTCGGTGCGCGCGAAAAACGGAAACTCTTTCAAAGCGACGAAACTTTCCACCGAAACCGAACGGCACGCACATCTGGGGGGAGTGAAAGTTTGGCGAAATTCTATTGCTCCGAAATTGTTGTTGGCCCGGTTCAAACTGCGGCGGTGGTCCCAAGTTTTGCGAAAATTGATGGCGTTGGGGGGCGGCGTCGTTGCCAACAATTTCCAATTGGCCATTTTGGTGGCCAATTTGAGGGTGGCAGAAAAAGTAGCTCGTTTTTGCGCGCCGAAAATTCGGCCAAGGTGGTTCGGCCCGCCGCACGGCCACAAATAGAAGCGAGCCTATCAATCGCAACCCTTGAGCCCGTGGGTGGGTTCTGACGGGTTCTCCCCGTTTGCCGGGTCGAGCGCGACGAGCCCCGGAAAACGTGTTATTTATTACAAATTTATTTAATTTCCTACCTTTCATTTCCAGCGCCAGCGCCAGTGGAAATCGAGTGCTCCACATTCGAGGCGGGGTCCTTCCCTTCCATGCGGCGTGCTAAAGTTTGTGCGAATTTATTTACCATCTTCGACCAGCTTCTCGTAGGAGGAGGATTGTTGTGATTTTTCCGGGCGCGAGTTAAATGCTGCGTGGGCCACCGCACGCTACTAGCAGTTCGCCGCCGAGAACGTTTGCCGTGTTCGGTTTGCGGTGGAAAAGTGCTTAAGTTTCAATTAGGCAGAAGGAAATTGTTTGTGAAAGTTAACGGTTTCCCCATTCTACCGACCGGGCAACCCCCTGCGCCCCGGGCATGGGTGGCCGCGTGGCGCAAGTTTTTTTTTGTTGAATTACTTTCTGATCAAATCTTCGGGCACGGGTTGTTTTGTGGTCGGCGTGGCGGGTGGGTTTGGTGGATGAGTGTGGAGTTATAAAATTTTAGAACGTCCTTAAAAAGTATCTGTGCAGCAATTTAGAACCGGCGGGCTTGAGCGCATTCTCGAGTAGCCAGTTTGATGTTAAAAATTAAGTACGATGAAATAAAATTTTCATTTCAGAAATCGTTCCGGAGATGGCAGCGTGGCGGTTTTTTCGAGAACAGCCTACTGGAGGGAATCGTTTTGATGGCAAGGATCAACGGGAGGGAAGTAATTGATTGGTGCTTTCAAAAAGGCGAAGATGGAAAACATTGATGCTTGATAGGCAAACCAACCGCGTACAAGCCACTGATATAGATGGTTTATAATACAAATTAAACAAGTCACCAGCTTACCGTACCGTGAGTGAGTGTGTTTGAGCGCGCAGCCTTGCTATCAAGATCTTTATCCGATCGTAGGGACCGGCTCGTGACGGTCCGCTCGCCATTACCGGAAGTTAAGCGGTACCATAAATCTCCCGCGTAATTAACGGCTGGCGTGACGCCTTTCTGGGGTTTTCGCAACAACAAAGGTAAATGGAAAACGGCAAGCAGAAGAAATTACGGCAGCCAACACAGATCCTTAGCGGAGATCCCACTCCTCAAGCGCTCGGCAGCCATGGCAACCAGTGGGTTGCTCCTAGCAGTGGGCACTAACATTGTTGGGCTTTAAATTTGAATTTACGATGAGTGCTTTCAGTTCATTTTCATTCGTCCGTTTGCTTTGGGTCGCACGTTCTTCACCGGGATGAAACGCTACGCCTTCCTGTCAGCTTGCGCCGGCAGATGACATTGTCCCAGCTGACAAGCCTTTGAACAGGGCAGGGGCCGGGACACATTGCCGAGTTGCGGCGAGCAATGTACGCTTTGTGCCCAACCAATCCGGTGCCGGTTCCGGTTTCCGCAGCCGGTGTGGATGAGGGATGCGTTTTTGCTGCACAAATCTCCGGACTTCACCGGCGGTAAGTGGGTTTTGGTTTTAGGTTGGACATACCGGTCGGATATCCCCTTGAGACCGTCTTCAATACACGGCTGGAGAATCGCTCCATTTCTCTCGGTCCGGCTTGGTTGGTCGGTCCGGACCGTTCACGATAAGCGATTCTCACCGAGCCCCGTGAGCTTGCATGCAAGTCTACCTAATCCTCAGCTAAATGCGTTTTCCTGATGAATGAAGCGGGACCTTTCGGGTTGTTCGGAGCGTACTTTACCCCAACAAGTAGGGTCGCCAGAGCCGAACGGGTTCGTGTACGAGCTCGTAGAGTACTTGAGATGCAATCGCCCTGCTCTGCCGGGGAGTAAACAACCGTAAACAATCCTAAGCTTGTTCGTTTCAACTGGATCTAGAGTAGGTTTTTTATAGGAGATGAAATTTTAACTCACTCTTTCTATTTATGATCCTGGAGAAATTTCTCCACCATGTTACTGGAAATCTCTAGCACCGATCTCGAGCAGGAGGTATAGTTGATTCTATTTTCCCCCTTCCTCTTATTTGCCCTACGCCCCGTGAACTCCAATACCCTCACTTCCATTCCGGCTTTTAGGCGACGGGACGAGAGCTTTTGATTTCACGGCCCACTGGAACGGAAGTGCCGATGAGTGATCTTCCCAAAACACGGGAAAGCAAGTGACCTAAAACACCGCTTAACCGGAAACGTCCTATCCGTGTCCATCCGTGTCGGAAGTGGTCGAGGAACTGTACTCTGCATCTGTTGTGTGAACATGCCTGTACATGTGTGTTTCTCTGCATGCTATACTTTATCAAGTATCAGTCAACAAAAACCCGCTCGAGTTTTGAGCCCGATCGATTGGATTGAATCTTCCATCGGGATTGGGTTTTTCGATATGAAAAAAAATCGACCCAAACAAAAAAAAACATCCAAATCTACCCACACCCTCAGTGTTGATCCTATTTCGGAGTGAGACGGATGGCTGATCATGGGCCCAAACTAATCGAAAACTGTGATTAATTTTGTTCGAGTGTTTAGATTGAAAATAATGACACACTTTGGACCGACGAGGGTAGGAATGTTCCTTCTCACGACCCAGGTGGAAGGCATGACAATCCCTTTTGTGTGCGTGTGTTTTTATTTACCCTTCTCATGCTTGACGCCATTACGGATTTCAATGGTGTCAAAAGAACATTTGCATAATAAAAGTCATTTTAAATAGTTTCAAAGTTATTTCCTCTTCTCTCTGTTCCTATGTTTCGAAAGCTTCGTACACATACTTCAAAGTATTATGTTTTGCTAAAAAAACGTTTTTTTTTTAAATACCAACTCTTAACACCTCAAACAACTTTTGAACTGACTTGATAGCTAAAGCGTACAACTACAATGGTTTGAAAATTGAATACATTGAACATATCTGTAAAGCAATCTTTATTATTATACACTCCAAATCACAACAACTCCAGCCTAACCTCATACTTGAAACCGTCACAAACTGCCCGAAATTCATTAGCACCAATCATCAATATTCCACTTCCAGCAATGTTGTTTGTGCAAACGGTTGATATGCTTCAACCCGTTGGGGGAATTCCAACGGCAGTTCAAGCTTACAAGGTCTTAAAAGCCACACCAAACGGTTTTCTCGGCTGAACGTGTTGACTCTGAAGCGATGCTGATGAAAAAAACCGGTTAACGCGCGATCTTCGTGAATCACCACCGGCGATCGTGTAGACAACCGGAAGAGTATCCTTCCGCAGCACGCCTACAACAAACGGAGATCAAGAGACGTCAATGAACTACCCTCACCATCTGTTGTCTGCGAAGATGAATGCGTCTCGCAGCAGAAATCACACGCTCGCGTCAAGGTTAGGTGATCCGGTTTGGAACGGCAGATGGAACTGTGTTCGCGTAGACACTGCTTCAAACGATCGGATGCGAAGAAATGATCGCAAAGCGGAATGGCTCGCCAAACGTGCACCCCAAAAACAGAGTCCAATGTCAACAAGACACCTGTCAAGGTTTTCAGCGAAGAATTTCTCAGCCAAACCCCCCATTGCATGTGTATAAATATGAGCACGTAAGTCCCGAACTGGCGCAGATCTTCTAGTTACGGGTAGTGGACACATCTAGTAGGAGAGTCTATAGGAAAGTGATCGACCAGTGATACCAGCATGTTACGACCATTGGTGTTAGTTCTTGCCCTCGGTGCAGCCCTTGCTGTTCCTATCCAGAACTCGGGCCCAACCAGTGTTTCGGTTCCAACGCGCCTAGAGTCCATCGAGGCCACCAAATCGAAAGTCCAGCCGGAGGCGCGAGTGACGAACGACCCAGAAGCAGACCGGAACAAACGACATCTCGGCTTTGGCGGTATTGGCATCGGAGTTGGACTGTTTGGTGGAGGCGGTTTCGGTGGCGGCTACGACGATTTCGGCTACGGAGGCCATTACGGAGGATACGGAGGACACTATGGAGGCTACGGTGGCCACCACGGAGGCTTTGGAGGGCCCCCGTTCGGAGGTCCGTTCGGTGGTCCCTATGGAGGTCCGTACGGTGGAGGGCCCTTAGGAGGGTTCGGTCCGTACGGTGGGTACGCCAACGGATACCAGTACGGCTACGGTTCCGGATACAGCAGCGGGTTCTACGGCTAGCAACACCAAACAAAAAATCGCACCCACATCGTCACCACCGTAGCCCAGCACCATCAGCTGCATTAATTTATCGAAGCCAAATAAATTATCTCTCTTTAAAGATTCACTCACCCGGGTCGCGTATGAATCTTCTTCTCCCGCTTCTCCGCTGGACTGTTTGAGCGCAAAACCGGTTCTGTAGTGGTGGTACCGAAACGAAATAATGCTTTTCAATTTCGATTCAAGCAAAAAAGCGGACCCATTTGCACGGTAAACATCGTTAAGCGTTCTTCAAACTTCACCGGGGTGATGTTATCTTTCGGGCAAACATTTAGACATTTGCGAACGGCACATTCACCACATGGGCACGGGGAGCACTGGCAGAACCTGTTCCTGTTGGAGTGGTACACGGACGCGAAATACAGTTCGTGTTTTTTTGTTGTTGCGAAAACCCCAGAAAGGCGTCACGCCAGCCGTTAATTACGCGGGAGATTTATGGCACCGCTTAACTTCCGGTAATGGCGAGCGGACCGTCACGAGCCGGTCCCTACGATCGGATAAAGATCTTGATAGCAAGGCTGCGCGCTGAAACACACTCACTCACGGTACGGTAAGCTGGTGACTTGTTTAATTTGTATTATAAACCATCTATATCAGTGGCTTGTACGCGGTTGGTTTGCCTATCAAGCATCAATGTTTTCCATCTTCGCCTTTTTGAAAGCACCAATCAATTACTTCCCTCCCGTTGATCCTTGCCATCAAAACGATTCCCTCCAGTAGGCTGTTCTCGAAAAAACCGCCACGCTGCCATCTCCGGAACGATTTCTGAAATGAAAATTTTATTTCATCGTACTTAATTTTTAACATCAAACTGGCTACTCGAGAATGCGCTCAAGCCCGCCGGTTCTAAATTGCTGCACAGATACTTTTTAAGGACGTTCTAAAATTTTATAACAACTCCACACTCATCCACCAAACCCACCCGCCACGCCGACCACAAAACAACCCGTGCCCGAAGATTTGATCAGAAAGTAATTCAACAAAAAAAAACTTGCGCCACGCGGCCACCCATGCCCGGGGCGCAGGGGGTTGCCCGGTCGGTAGAATGGGGAAACCGTTAACTTTCACAAACAATTTCCTTCTGCCTAATTGAAACTTAAGCACTTTTCCACTCGCTCCGCTCGGTTCGATCCCACCGCAAACCGAACACGGCAAACGTTCTCGGCGGCGAACTGCTAGTAGCGTGCGGTGGCCCACGCAGCATTTAACTCGCGCCCGGAAAAATCACAACAATCCTCCTCCTACGAGAAGCTGGTCGAAGATGGTAAATAAATTCGCACAAACTTTAGCACGCCGCATGGAAGGGAAGGACCCCGCCTCGAATGTGGAGCACTCGATTTCCACTGGCGCTGGCGCTGGAAATGAAAGGTAGGAAATTAAATAAATTTGTAATAAATAACACGTTTTCCGGGGCTCGTCGCGCTCGACCCGGCAAACGGGGAGAACCCGTCAGAACCCACCCACGGGCTCAAGGGTTGCGATTGATAGGCTCGCTTCTATTTGTGGCCGTGCGGCGGGCCGAACCACCTTGGCCGAATTTTCGGCGCGCAAAAACGAGCTACTTTTTCTGCCACCCTCAAATTGGCCACCAAAACGGCCAATTGGAAATTGTTGGCAACGA
>KZ067296.1:270938-289359 GCA_002091845.1 Anopheles cracens | reverse complement strand
GCATGCACCGGTTCGCTGGAATTGCATCGAGAACGTCGGCCGGTCAGTCTAGACCATTCCACACTCATCCGGCCGGATCAACTACAGCATCGATGGTTTTATCTGTTATTGATGATGTTGATATCCGGCGGGGTGGACAAAACTCTCGTTTAGCAGTAATCCCCATCGATTATCGGTTCACCGTTGCACTGTATACGTTTCGCATTAAAAAGTTAGCCCGCCTGTTCCGTCTCGTACATGCCACGTGCCTGGAACGGTTGAAATGTTATTGATTGTTTGTTATTGAGCAAACTCAAGTGGATCAGACGGCTGGCGCTATCTTGGGTCAAACCAATATGAAACGGATGCGTTATTCCTGCCCAACGTCCAAATGAGACGATCCACACATCAGCAGGTAATTAGATGATACTGCCATCTAATTAAAACGTTCACCCTGTGCCGGCTTCCTTTATGAATAAATTACTAAACCCTCTATTATCCACATCCCTACCCAATCGTCAGCTTTTGGAAAAGCACCGGCCAAAGTGATCCAGTTCAATACGCTGTTTACACGCTGCCACCGACCAGGGTGCAGTAAATAGATTCAGAATTAATTATTAAAACGCAGGCTTCACGTTGGAGCGATTAGCAGGTGCGAACGAAATCGATATTTTTAAATTGTGCCATTTGCGAGAGCATTCTCACCCGACACTCCGACAATGCGACGACGTGTGACGACAGCTGTCGCTTAATTACGACATACTATTGACAGCTCGTTTCAAGCCGTACGACACTAGGCTTAATAATAGATTTAAAAAAACACACACTTCAAAGCAACCCATTGACAGCAACGGGGCGGGATTCGTAATTGGAAATTTAGCTGCGTTTCTAATTGATTGCTTCCAATCTGAAAGCGAAGAGGATTTAGTACATTTGAGCGGGTTGACCAAGCGATTTATTTGAGGTACCTTTTATCTGTTACGCCGCTGTATTAAAAAAACACACACTTCAAAGCAACCCATTGACAGCAACGGGGCGGGATTCGTAATTGGAAATTTAGCTGCGTTTCTAATTGATTGCTTCCAATCTGAAAGCGAAGAGGATTTAGTACATTTGAGCGGGTTGACCAAGCGATTTATTTGAGGTACCTTTTATCTGTTACGCCGCTGTAATTGCACAACAGTGGGGAGTTGAAATAATTGTTTCTCGAGGTGTATTTTTCGTACAGAGATACATTTTACCACTCTTTTCCATCGCTACATAGCATCGTTGAACTGGCCAAACTATTAGTGCACCTATTTCAAACGAAAACCTCAAACTATTTGGATGCTACAATAGCTAGATAGAGGGCGAAAAGTATCCGTAAGCTTCCATTTCTCCAGCGCGCCAAAGTTACGCTCCAACCAGCACGCTTTCATTAAATTATGATTTGTTTTGTTGCCGCGGTGTTAATGAATAAAATTGGAGAGTTATTTCGTGCGGCAAAACTACAGCGCCCAAACTTTCACGTAATCCACCAGCAGCGAGGCGGACTTGCCCCCGTCCTTGTCCAGGTTCCACGTCGGCAGCCACTGCGCGCGCCCATTCCAGAAGTCGGTCGCCGCCTGGGGAGAGTTGTTCGTCCACGGCTTGCCGCCCGGGTTGGTGGCCGCATCGGGGAAGAACGCCACCCCGCCGACCGCAAGATTGATGATGAAATGGAACTCCTGGTCAAAGGGGGCCATTTTCGTGCCGTGACGCCACGGGTTTTCCAGGTTGCGCTTGTCGAAGCCACCGCGCGTCCAGAAGTCACCCTCGATCGTGGCCAGCTCCTCGCCGTTGATGCTCACGGTGATGTTATCCGGCGTCCAGACGAACCCGAACGTGCTGTAGTTTTTGTTGTACTCCTGCTCCGGCAGGGCGTTTTTGGTCAGGGTCGCCGTCGGGTAGCCGTTGTACGATGGGTTGGGCCCGAAGTGTAACGTCTGGCCGACCTGGCGCGTCCCGATCTGCACACCGTCCTGGACAAGGTTCTCGTTGCCCCGCGACTCCATCAGATCCATCTCGCCCGACGCAGGCCAGCTGCCGTAGGCGTTGCGCTTCGGCAGCAGCCAGATGGCCGGCCAGAGCCAGTCACCCGTCGGCAGCTTGGCGCGCACCTCCGCCCGGCCATACTTGAAGTTGAACGAGCTGATCGTGCGGATGCGAGCACTCTTCACCGGGTTCACGATGTGCTGCTGATTACCGACCCGGACGCAACCATAAAACGCATCGTTTGTGCAGCTGCAAACGAGAGCGGACATGTGAGTAAACTTTGGGCAACCGAACCAGCCTGCTGATAAGAGACACCAGTTCCGGCTGGATTAATGTCTCGAAGGTTATCGCCTCGGAAGACACTTACTGGTCAGTGGGATAGCTACCCTGGAGACTCAGCGTGCCGGATGTCATGAAACCGTGGCCGAACTGGTCCGCCGTCAACGTTGGTCGTATGTTGAGTGCTCCATCCTCGACGAATGAGTTGGAGCGATTGTTGGTGTACCACTGGAACTCCCAGTTCTGTAATATTGCGAAATGTTTCACGAATGGATGTTAGCTTTCCTTCAAAATCCTGCGCCGAGTGTCTCTCTTCAACCTACACCACCACCGGCCAGCGTGTTCTCGTGTTCCCATTTTTCGAAGTCAAAAAAGTCGAAGTTATCCTCAAATATAAGCTCTCCGCTGCAGAAGGTGCGCCCGCGATCAATCAAGCTTCCACTGGCGGTCGTGACGGAGCGAACACACTCGCTCGCTTTTTCATCAGGCATAGTCGACGTCACCTCGGCATCATCAGCCCAAATACTGGTTGCTAGTAGCAACGACCCGACCAGCAGGCGCACACTGTTAATCTGCATGTTGGGTAGATTTGTTCTTGATCACACACGCTCACGGAAACACTCCACACTTCTCACGTTCTCGAGTCTCAATGTTGTTGTCCCGGCCCTCACGCGATCGCGCTGTACCAGACTCGGGGACGACTGCAGCGATACTGTGTTCGCAGACGATCGTAGAATGACGTTTTATAACAACTGTCTACAGCATCAGCACCAGATGGGCTGCGAGCACAGCACGCCACCAAACTGGTTGTTGGTTAAAGCTTCGGCTGATCTCGTATGCGTAGAACACGTGCAATCAATTCAACACGCTTGGAAGAAGCTCAAGTCTGGTAGTGAAATTCGTGACGATAAGCGTTGGGTTATCTCAAAAGTAGTGTTTTAAGTAGAGCTTCTTTATTTTTCTCAGTTAAATTGCGTGGTCCTAGTCGTTATGATATACTGTTTGCTTCAAAAAGTTAAAACAGCAAAGTTTAAGCAGAGCAGAACGCCTAAGCTTATAGCATTCAGAACTTTTGCGACAACCCACTACTAGCAGCTACCCATGGGATTTACTGATCAGTATCATCAAAATGCTGCTGCACGTCCCCCATTGAAACGAGTCATGATCCGAGGGTCTTCCCGGCTCCCACTCCACCATCATGCGATTAGTGAAGCTTGCATTGTTTTTTCTGCCCCTCCAACGGCCCCATGCCGGTGCCGATGACCGGCTTTTATGCGGCTCATCCGAGTCCGGTGCTTGAGCCGGTGCGAGTCGTTTAATTTTTTGCGCAACCCAATTCAACACGCGGGTTGATAACGCTGACTCAAACCTTCGCGTTGTTGTTATATTGTGGATGACGGAAAACCAGATCAACCTGGCCAGAATTTGGAATTCCCAGCGGGAAATCAAAAATCACACTGCATCGTATTATGCAAAACCAGCTCCTATGCTCGTCCAATGCGTACATGCTGCAGACATGTTTGCGTTCAACGTGTGAAGCCGGCGTTTGTCGGAACTGGTTTCGCGGATCTTTTATTGTACGGATAACGATGGGCCGGGAGTTATATTCTTGATGTGGTTTAGTCCAGCGCTGAAAATCCAGTTTCTTGTTGCCATCTGTTCTCGTTAGAGTATGTGGGCACGTTCCCACCAAAGTCGTGACTGAAAAATGCATCATTATTACCCGACTTTATTTAAGCAAACAAATCGCACGATCGATCTCATCCGCAACAATTTAACGTCGGCACGAATGGCATTAAGTGTTCATGTTATTGGTGTTGAAAAGGGGATTTATATATGGACAGAAAATCAAAATCACAAAAGTTAATCGTTTGATCCCAACAAGAGCAACCAACAGTTGCATCACACAAAGTTGATGGAAAATGTTATAAAAGAAATCAATTGAAACAGTTGAAGGTCTGAACAAATTTTGGACTTTTTGTACGGTATATTGTTTGCAAAGCGCAATAACTCCTCCTACACTAATTGTTACTAATGTTAATCAAACTTCACTACATATCTACATATCTTGATACAATTTTCAATCGCACGTCTTTCATCGTCTGTCCAAGAACTAGTCTGGACCGGACTTTCATGAATGTAAACTCAAAAACTCATTTTCGTCATCAATAATCCACGATGCCGTTACCATGAATCACATTCACCTCCGATCCGCTTCAAAGTGCCCACACCCGTACGTAATCCACCTGCATGGACGCATCCTTCGACTCGCCATCGTCCAACTTCCACGTCGGCAGCCAATCGTTCTTGCCGTTCCAGAAGTCGGTCATTGCATTCGGCGCCCCGTTCTGCCATGGTTTGCGCGTCGGGTTGATGTCGTCGTCGGAGAAGTACTCCGACCCGCCGACGGCAATCGAGATCTTGAAGTAGAATTCCTGATCGAACGGCGCCATAATACTACCGTACCGCCACGGATTGTCCATGCCGGGCGTGCTGATGTTAAAGTTGCCCTTCTGCCAAAACCCGGTACCGACCTTCACCGTGCCCGTCTCAATGTCGTTAATGCTGAACGTTATATGATCCGGCGTCCACTCCATCTGGTACCGATGGAAGCCGGTGTGGTAGCCCTTGCCCGATTCCGAGTTGCGCGTGAAGGAGGTCCCAGGTGCGCCGTAGCCGGAGCCGTAGGCCGCATTCGGGCCGAACTTCAGCGTCGACGTGACCTGCTCGATGCCGACGTTGATGCCGTTTTTAATCAGATCTCGATTGCCCTTCGATTCGAGCAGATCAATCTCACCCGACGCCGGCCACCGCCCGTACGCGTTCACCTTCGGCAGGAACCATATCGCGGGCCAAAGCCAATCACCGGCGGGCAGTTTGGCGCTTACCTCCACCTTGCCGTACTTGAACGCGAACGAATCGACCGTGCGAATGCTGGCACTCTTCACCGGATTCAACACCTGCCCGTGGGATCCAGCGCGTTCGCACCCGTCCGGCGAGTGTTTGGTGCATCTGCGCGGCAAGAGATTGGGAATTAATAAACGTCTCAACCGTGGCAAACCCACGGCCTGCTTCTGTGCTCACTGTTCCGCCGGCGATGAGCCGTGAATGTTCAGCACACCCGACCGCAGGAAGGGTTCCCCGAACTCGTCCACCGTCAGCGTCGGTCGCATGAAGAGATTACCCTCCCTGACGAATGAGTTGGTACGATTGTTGGTGAACCATTGGAACTCCGTGTCCTGCGGGAGTTGCAAACGAGTCCAACGTCTTACTGTGCGTCACACACTGCCACACAAACTCATTTCTTACCGTATTGCCGGCGAGCGTGTTCTCGTGCTGCCATGTATCCAGATCGAACCCATCGAACGTGTCTTCGA
Organism: Anopheles cracens; assembly: GCA_002091845.1. Classification (NCBI taxonomy): domain Eukaryota; kingdom Metazoa; phylum Arthropoda; class Insecta; order Diptera; family Culicidae; genus Anopheles; species Anopheles cracens. The sequence goes on along the minus strand of KZ067296.1, from coordinate 283,711 downwards.
AAATGAGATCTCCGGGACAGAAAGGACCTACGCTCGAGTAAGTATACGAAATCGGCATTGGAATAGCCGGTCACGCAACACGATTGCCTTCAAAATACGTACCGGACGGTGCCTTTAATCCACTAGCGGTCGTGAGGGACTTTTCCTGACATTTGGAGCTGGAACTTGTCTTCCCACCCAGTGCCACTCCTAAAGCTAACGCAAGCCCCACCAGAACGCAGCACAACTTGCCCATCTGTTCCTTTGTTGGCGTGCAGTGAGACGAGTACTCTTCCAACACCTCTTCAGTCGACTGTCCCGGTAAGCCCTCCCTGCCAAGACTTATATAGTAACATCCCAATCGCCACCGTACTGCGTGGGAAATGGCAGCATCAGTTAGATTTACAGCATAATTATGCTCGTCGGGCATTGATTTACCGTCCGACTCGTCAGCATCGATCATCGCGGAAGGTTTCGCACACACAACGCCGCGCTAACGACGAACGGAGGCGCTGGAAGATTTTCGGAAGCAGTTGTAGTCCGACGTGTGAAAGTTGGAGCATCCACCGTCAAATTGCGACAATGCCCAGCAGCATCTGGTTGTAACGAGATTACCATCGATAGTGTCATGTTGGACACGCCGCGCTGATGATGAGGTGACACCGCGTCATGGGTGCATCGTTCGAGCGGGTGTCCGCGAACGATGCACCTGTAGCATCGAACTGGAACGCAACCGGCAGCGCGGAGGGGAAGTTAGTGTCGTGATAAGAATCGGAAAATGAACTGAAACCAACTGCGTTCGTCAGATGTGGCGTCAGCTTAATGACATTGTGCAACAGACACGGTTGAACAGGTTGGAAAGCGAATTGTTTCCGAGCAGCCGTTGCTGTGACATGTGTTTGGATATGTTTCACTCCATTCAGAATAGTTTTATATGCTTTTGATTCCCACTGTACAAGTGGTCCCGCAATCAATGGGCAAATAAAAAATGTTAACCATGTTTTGCTTCCAGCATTTCCGGAACATAGCTACAATGAGGAAGTATGTTTAAAAAAACGGTCTATCTCTAACAAACATTACATTTTTTATACAGAAAAAGGTGTACGAGTTATTCAGCATGTATTTTATGTTATTACCTGAAGCATCTATTGTTTTGTTTTCAAGCTTTGTATTGCAGAAAGGTGCGAACAAGTTAGAATCATTCAACAGCATCTATTGAAGCATAAAATTGAATTATGCCGTTTTAGACGCTGATATAAAAAGAAGCGAAAGTTTATAAAATGAAATAAATAGAGGCTCATACCCCGGCCGGCGCGCACCGTCGAAACTTTGGAATAGGTACGGGAAATTATTGCTCGGTGGGATCAATTTATCGTGCTGGCATCCTCTTTCTGGAGCGTCCTAGTCGACCGGCCACAGCGCCATGAAAGTTATGAAAAAGCCGACCGTGGAGCAAAAGGCTTGGCCCACCGGGGCAAAAACGATCCCCACACCATCAATCAACCCAATTGGGTTATACGCGTGCAGAAACTTTTGTCACCGTGGAATTTAGCGTGACGATTTGAAAATGAAAAAAAAAAACAGCATGCTGCATGCAAAACAGTAGTGGCATTCGCGTACGGGTAACCGGAAAATGAAATCAGCCTGAATTATTTCGCTCCAATCGAGAGGCATATTGCAATAGCACAGAGCGGTTGACGATAAAACGGCAATATTTTTTCATTCGCCATCGCTCCGCAATTTCCAAACGAGTTGTTGCGAGTGAGGATGGCATTAAATTTGCAACCGTGTCATTGAAATATAACTTTTGCGATTGATTTCGTTTACGCTGCCGAGAGAATCGTTTACTATGCTAGTGTTAGTTTAGGTGCACTTTGTTTGCTTTATTCTTCAACAATCCCCATTACACATAGTCTCTTGAGCGAATAGAAACGCCGATGGAATTCACACGGCACTAGTCTAGGCATTGTAGCATACAGTCATTATCTGGTTTTTATTTGCGATAGTAAAATGCTATAATTAATTAACACTCATGCTTCAACGATGCAAATTTTCCATCATAAGTAAAGATAACACTCGTATGTTGATTGAAACTTGCAAGTAACATTAATTCCCCACTACGGGCCACTAGCGCTTCGTTTAATCGTGGTCTCGCTCGTCATATTCCGTTGACTGATAAGCTATCATCGAAAATTATCTCAGCAAATATAACATAAAACTTACCCATTCCCAAGACACATCAAAAGAAGCGCTGAAACGTGTTTACGGTGGTATTTTGCTTTTAATGTCTTCGTTGTGTATATGTAATTAAATTTTGTGGTTGCATTAAAATAGCATTATAAAACTACGAAACATCCCTAGTCGGAGGTTCTAGTCTTCTGTCCCTAAACTGGAAGCGAGCTAGTACTTCATATGGTTTTATGAAATTATTTATACATTCCTCGGTTTTGGCGACTCCTTTTCGGTTACGGTTCAAGGTACGTAAGTTCAGTATTTGATCGTCTAATTTTAACTACTTGGAAGACAATTACGTTAGCGTCATCGCTGCCTGCAGACGCTCGCTGCTATGGTGTCGCTCATCACATCACATTTTTCTCCATTACGGTAGCTCTTCCCTTACTTATGAAATCTAGCCTTAATACACACCTGTACGTGTAAAATATAATTTAAAAAAAAAACACCACGGCACACATCACACACAAAAGGGCGCATTAATAAATGCACACCATAGCCTATCAATTAAGTGTCGTTTGATTGCGCCGCTTCTCGTCGTCGGTGATTTTTTTCGATGAAGTATCGTTCGATCTCGGCAAAGTTTTTACCGAACGTTTCCGGTACGTAGCAGTAGATGTATGCTACACCGGCGAAACTCGTCACGGCGTACAAATAGAAAATGCCGCGAATCGCCACCTGCTCGATCAAATAGGGGAAGATCTTGACCACACCGAACATGAGTACGTACGCCACCGATACGGTGAGACCGCCAAGCTTGCCTTTCACCTACAACGAAAGAAAGGAAAGCAGCGCACAATTAGTTAGTGAGAATTCTAGCCAGATGACCCAATACTGCTACTTACATCCGTTGGCAAAAGTTCTCCGATCATCGTCCACGGCAGTACAAGATACCCGAGTGCACTGAAGCATACGTATCCGAGGACGCAAGCCAGCAAAATGTAGCTACCGGTAACCGCACTGCCACAACGGCGGTGCAGCAAGTCGAGATACAACGCACCAATCGTCATGCATGCACCCATCGCCAAGCCCGAGACGCAGAGCAGCGGACGCCGACCGTACCGTCTCGAACAGCCCGACGTTATGATGGACATAACGAAACGAATCAATCCCAGAACCACCAGCGCCGTGTACTGATTGAAGGTCGCTCCCGGTTTTCCGTCCAGTGTCGCCTCGTTAATCTGTTCGAACACGTTAAGCGCGTAGAAGATGAGCACGTACGCGCCGGACAGCTGCTGGAACAGAAACACCAGCAGCAGGATGGTCATCGGTCGGTAGACGCGTGGCTGCAGAAACACCTTCAGCGACAGGGAGTTTAAGGCACTGTTTGCTTTTCCGTTCGCAGCGTGAACCGGCCGTGTTGGGCTAGCATTCGAAACAATCTGATGGAATTGCTCTTCGGCAAGCTGCAATGGCGACAGAAGATATCATGTACTGAATATATCATTAAAGAATATATTCTTCCCACCTTCTTGTCACGATACAGCCAATTAAGAACGCTCCTAGCTTTGGCGGGGTCTTTCTTTCGGAACGTCACAATCCAGTGTGGAGACTCGGGTATCAGCAGGATCAGGAGGAACGTCACGACCGAAAACCCGGCAAAGATGTACGCTATCGCACGCCAGTCAAAAAACACCGCTGTGGAGTGAAAAATGCAATTAGTTTATACTTGTATTCTGTACCGAAGAACATAGGAACACTCACCCAGCACGCAAGTAAGCAAGATACCAAAGGATACGAACACACTGTTCGCACATAGTAGCATCGGTCGCAACGATACGTGGGAAATCTCGCTAACGTACACCAGCGCCACCGTTGTGAGCCCCCCGGACGTACCCAGAATGATGCGGGCCATGTAGATCATGCTGACGTCTGTCGCACTGGCGATCAAGATCCATCCCAGCGCAAACGGTACACAGGTAGCGAGCGACACCTTTTTCCGCCCGAACTGATCCATAAGTTGTCCGACGATGAGCGAACCAAGAGGTAGAGCAATCGTCACCACCGACGCTATCCAGGATGCTTCGTTGCGCCCAATGAGTATGGGACTGTCCGGTTCCGAGAGCTGCGGTAGTAGGATGGCCGAGTACGTCATATTGATACCGGCCTGGACGACAGTCAGATTCACGAGGCATGTTGCAAGTACCTGCCATGAAAGAGGAGCCAATCGGTTAGCTGTCTTTCTGCCCGTCCTACTGTACTACACCTACCTGTTGGTAGCCGTCCTTCCACCCGATGGTTCGCGAAGTATTTCCAGCCGCATCAATCGACGCTTTCCTTCCGTCCTCCAGCGGGATCGAAAGTGGCTGTGCTTCCAGCTCATGATGATCCTTCCGTTCATCGTCGTCGATACCGAACGCTTCCGGGATGCCGATCGGTTTCTCAACGTCATCCGGCCCGCTTTCCGTCGGAGCCATTTCACGGTGTTGTAGCGCTGGAAACAGACGTTGCTCTACCGGCTTGCCATCGGGGATGCCAGTACGTTTGCGAGAGTCTGGAGTCTGGCGGAAGCGATGATGCTACACTGTTGAAGATAGTGCCACGATATGCAGTGGTTCGGGGCGTCGGGACGGTGCAATCGGATGATAAATGGCCCACTCGTGTTTCGCAGCGATAAGAACCTACTTCGTTGTCGCTGTCGGATGTTTGTCACTGCGCGAGCACTGCAAAGACAAGCGTACAGCCGTTACAGGGATCGTTTCGCACGAGGAGTGAGTGTTTATTGCCGCTCTTTCTATTAAAGGATCAACAGAATCTGTCAGATAATGTGCAGATAAGGGCGAAAGATAAATGGTTCCGCGTTTCGTCTTACCCAATATTGAACTTCTAGTAAAACTTTCGTACCGCTTCGGAACAAGTTTGGATGGACAGTTTTAGTTTCGCAGTTTTTAGAAGCATACAGTCAGGCTGGACGTTTGCACTAAACTTATTAAACATTTCAACACAAATTTCAACAAAGCGCAACACAATCGCAACCGGTCTGTTGCTTTCGATTGAGGTCAAATCAAGCGGATTAATTCATTTGGCCTTCAGACGGCATTGTTAGCCTATCACGATAACCAAACAGCATCGCGTAATGCTTTGGTCGTGTACTTTTTTTAAAGTATACCTTCAAAAGGACTTTTATAAGATAAATACTAGAAGTATATGCTTTTCTTACACCTAGTCTATTTAGCAAAAGTACACGTAGAGTCAAACATTTTTCCCGCGTAAAACTATAAGCTGTAATCAAGCCAACACTTCCCGTTTCGAGCACGTGCTTGGTGGATGATTTTGATAACGTTAACTATTTTCAAAATATTACACTACACGCATCTGCCAGCTCCTACAACAGTTTGTAGCATAACCACTCACACATACACAAACCACTCTCTGCTATACGGAACCGCGTTCTTCTAATGGAACAGAGATGAAAGTGAAACGTAAACAAAACCACCCATCTTTTTTGCTCGAAGGTTACACATCACAGAATTGTGTTTAGTCGTGAACAGCTGATTCCACTACCGAGAGCGAGCGCGCATGAATGACGTACGAGAAAGAGCGAGAGCAGCAGTGTGTCCCGCCGTGACAGTAGACCTAACATAACAATCGAAAGAAGCGATGTCTGGAACAACGTAGCAACCGAGAAGCGACCGCCAAACGCGGGAGCGGTGTGTACTAGAAACATCTTCGTAGGAAAGACTCTCTTTTGCGGTCACGAAAGAACATACCACAACAAAACAAACTGCAGCCTGAGTAGCTGTTCACTGCGCAGCTACCACCATCCCCCCTATCCAACGACGGCAAACGAACGCTGCGCGAGGTCAATAAACTTTCGAATTCGATTAAAACTACGAGTGGGAGTGCTAGTTTGTTTCTTCCGTACGCTTGCGGCTACCGCCGTTGAACACTTACTTGGCTCACTGGCACTGCCGCTGCCGCTAGCATTGCTTGACACACTCAGCGCGCAAACTGTCATTCTTGCACACACACACCGTTGATATAAGGGTTGGTGGCCCCTTCTCTGGTAAGACGTGAGTCAAGATAGTTCTCGCCTCCCTTCCGTCGTGAATAACCCGCGCGAAGCATGAACCGCGACGCACTGCAAACGGTGACTATCTGAGCTGAGCCGCTGTACACTACAACACAGCACATGGTCAACGTCTATCCATCATGCGTCTCCATCTGCATCCGGTGCACACTGCCACACTCTGCAAGTGCCTCTGGTTGCTCGCGTCACTTGGAACATCTGCCGCAAGTGAAGGTAAACCCAGGATGGGGGTGGTTTTCCGACGCGTGCACTGCAACACCCAACGACGAGTCGGCACGGCACCCGTGCCCACGTTATTTTCGATGCATCAGCGAAATGTGACACTTGCCGAGCGAGCGAGCACAGCAAACGTAAACATGATGCGCAGTACGACGGAACTGTGACGGTAGCGTCGTTGTGTTGGTCATACGCAATGTGCTCGCCGCACACTGAGCAGCTGTCCAATGCTAGTTTTATTGCCACCACTGTACCAGAGTTGTTTTCAAAGCGTGCAGAGGTTTTGAAAGACGTTTCGCCAGCGGAGATTAAAACCGCCAATCGTATACTATTTGGGAGCAGGAACCTTAAACAGTATATATGCATTATTTTGAAAATGTTTCCTTCACATTCTAATTCAGGATTAAATTTAAATTAAATGAAGAATAATCTTAGATAGTTAGTTCAATCATATTGTTCAATTAGCAGTATGCATTAGTGTCCAACTTCACGGTTCAATTTTTCCCCGTTGGCTAATTCAAGAAAAACAATGGTTAGCTTCAACGCCAAATTTATCTTATCTGTGACAACTGTCTGCCGACTAATGATCAGGCATCCAATAAATGACCGCGGTGCAGAATCACGTAACCGGAAGCCACATCACGAACAAAACTTTGAACTCATTTGCAAAACGGCCACGCTTGACCGATTTCTTTTTCTGCAGAAACCAGTTTGTTTATCTTTGCGCCCCCACAAAAATCCTCTCAATCATTGAAAACACAATGGGGAAACTTTTTTTTGCGCTAGATAATGCTGCACCTATTATCTTTGCTGTAACCTTTGTGATATTGTTGGTTTACATTCTCGATACGCCCATCGCGCTTGCTTTCGCAGTTTTCTTTTGTGTGTATATGTATATTATAGTAAATATTATTGCTTCCCATCTAGCTGCTCTTGGAGCACATCACATAATCCTTCCAAGAGGTGTCTCGCGCGTCCTTCTCGGCACTGCGATGAGAGGATGCTGTTGCAGCAGCTGCTGTTGTGTGGGGCGGGAACTGGAACATGGCGCCAACTGTCACTCCGTTTTTCCACTGTAATGTTTCGTTTAACAAAACGATTCCACTGATATTTTTTCTTTGTGTGTTTTGCTTTTTGCACGTAGCACTGGTAGTCGCGCCTGATACTCTTATTAACAATAAAACCAGCTGAACCTGAAGTAGCCCTTTCACGTTGGCCAACAGTCGACAGAATAACAAATTGAAAGGCTGGATGGCTTGTCGACCCGTACGTTCTATTTGGCAAAAAGCTCGTAGCAAATTTGTACCATCGACACAGCGGAACACGTCCTCTCTTCTCCAGCTAGCCAAGCAAAACCTTGCGCATCATGCTGCTGCTAGGCTCACTGCCCGGATCCGATGAGCTCGTATCTGCCACGCACCTGAAGCGAAACGCATAAATTAGTATTCCACATCGCTGTTTGCGATTTACGCCGACCAAAAGGAGGCTGGAGCTGCTCCTTGCGGTGCGGATCGCTTACTTTGAGGAGCACAAATACTGCAACAACGGAATACGGTATTTGCCACAGAAATCCACAAACTTGATATGTTCCACCCGATTGTCAAAGAACACTCCTGGAAGGAAAAACCACAAAACACATTAGATCTTGGACCACCTTGTTAGGATGTATCGAGCTAAGTCCGCTTACCTTTGCAGTTGGGATTAACGCAGCAGTTTGCCGTGTGAAGGTACTCGATCAGCGTGCGTGGAAGATCTTCCACGCCGTAACGAATGGCACAGGTTTTCACGGTACGTCCGGCCAGTTCCAGCAAGCTCGGAGGATTCAATGTCATATCCTTGACGAAACGCACGACCAGCGGATTATCGCGCAAACTTAGCTACAGGAGAGGGCAACAAAAGAAAAAAGAAAACATTGAAATCGAAATCACAAGCATACACATGGAGTCCCTTTCTTTGTCCCACTGTGTAAGTTTAAACACGCAAACTCGCCGTGATCGCGTTCCGCTGTCCCCATTCTTACAGTTGCACTATGCAACGTGTTTAGTTTCGCAAAAAGTGCATGTCATGCTGCTGTGCGAACTACGACGGCTAATCATACTGCGCGTTGATCGGTGATCGGTGTTATCAGCGATTCTGTTGCTCTTTGTCAACCGGACCCGTCCGCAAATATCACCACACTCGCAATTTAATCAAGATCAAATAGGCCAAATTGTGCAAGCAATGACGTAGGAAGCTGCCTGGCTTGCAGTAGTTTACGTCCCATTTCTAGAAAGGCTTCTACTGGCCCTACGGAATAGTGTAGTAAACAACACGTAGAACATAAGCCAAGTGTACAATGTACGTATTTGCCTGCACTAGCCGTTGATCATCAAGAAGTTCGCATTGCTATCAACAAACAGGCTGTAAGCTACAAATCTCTCAAAGCTTCTAGCACACTTCAAGCGGTATTACCGCTTCCGCAACATCCTTGATTAGCCATGAATGACAACTGACCACCACACAGTGTGACAACTTAGTTATGTAGCTTTTAATCACATTTCAAACAAAACCGCCCACAAGCAGAACGAGGCACTGCTGCTTATCGGCTTTACCGGAAAATTTGTCGCAAATACCTGAGCTTACGGTGCTATAATGAGGTCAAGACGCAACACCTACTTCAACCACCCACTCGTACCTCAGTTAGATTCCGCAACGTGATGATCTCCCGGGGCAGGTGTCTTAGGCGGTTTTTATGCAACAGCAGCGATTTCAGACTGACCAGGCGGGCTATGGACGCGGGCAGCATCTCGAGCAAATTATCACAGAGAACGAGTGCGTGCAGATGGTTGAGCAGACCGACAGTTTCCGGGATCTCGGTGATCAGGTTTCCGCCCAGCGAAAGTAGCTGAAGGCTGTGAAAGGAAGGGAAACGTTGTAAATATGTACTAGTTGTATGTATTCGTTGCATATTTCGAACTGATGGCAAGCAAATTCGTCAATTTAATTACATTGAGGAAAGTTGAGCCTTAATGAGGCTATATCTGTATGCCCTACTCTAATAGACCGATTCTAAACCTTTGCGAGTTAAAATGACTTAAAAAGAGTCGAAGCCATTTTTGCAATCTTTAGTTCTTTAGTTGAAGAATCTTTAGTTTAAGCTAATGTGAAGAATTGAGTATGGTAGGACGGAGAGTCTAGGATAACATCAAAACTATTCACAACTTTTTACTCCAATGGCAGTATATAAATCTATTAAGCCGTAAGCCAGTAAACATTACCACCCATTGAAAACCCAAGGGACGCATGTGTCCCGGCTACAGGTTGCTCAGGCCAGGCCCTATAGTATAAAGTCCATATTTTGGCTATCTACGGATTATTTAAGGATATAAATACTTCCACAGCAACCATGTTGGCAAAAAAACAACATGAGAAGTGCGTCAGCCATCATCACTAATACATAAACAAAATATAATCATTATTCTTGGCTCGATTAGTGCATCTTTTCCATTTACTTTCCAGCTCGGGGGCACGCTTATCAGCAGAGTTGCGCACGGCGAAAACAGAAACAAAAAAAGCAACAAAAAAACGTCCGCGAAACACATTTCACGGGCACGGAAAGTGCGAAACGTTCATTTCAATAGCGACCGGCGATTCGATGCGCAAGTTTTGCGCACGCACGCAGTGCAATATAACCGACAATCACAGGACGTTTCATGAGCGAAGGCGTTCGAGCACCCGCACAGCACCCACGAGATAATGGGCACTATCTCGCGGCCACTCGCTATCTCCCGGAGCCCCCTGTCGTCGGTTTGGGCGACGATAAACGATTTGTCGTCGGGGTCGCCACCTCTCCTAAAACGCTGTGCGAAACGCGTTATCTCGAAGGCAGGCAGGCAGGCGGACCCCGTATACCGGCCGGGTCAGCTGTTTCTAGAAATAGAAGTAGCATCCGCGACGCGTGTGATTAGGCTCTAGCGGCGGTGGACCGATGATGCCGACCGTGGTTAAGGTTACGTAGTTTACATTATGCGCGATGGTGTGCGTGCATGCGTGCGCGACTCACCTTTGCAGCTTCCATATGTCCTTCGACACGTTGGTGATCTGGTTGCCGCCGAGGTACAGATACTTGAGCGATCGCAGCTCGATCACCTGCTCGGGGAAGTGGGCGAACCGGTTGCCGCTCAGGTTCAGCTCCTTCAGGCCGCTGCCGGCGGTCGCGAGCAGCGACTTCGGCAGCGACTTGTCCGTCAGCAGATTGTTCTTCACGATCAGCGTCGTCAGCTGGCATTGCGTGATCACCTCCGGCAGCTCCTCCAGCCGGTTGTTGCTGAGGTCTAGCACCTTCAGGTTGGTGAAGTCGGCTAGCGACAATGGCACCCTTATCAGCTTGTTGTGATTGAGCAGCACCGTTTCGATATCTTCCGCCAGCTTCTTCGACTTCGAAACGCGCAGCAGATCGTCATCGAGGTGCCGCTTGTTCGAATGGCCCAGATCGACCGTCTTCTGCTCGCGCGAGTCACTATCGCAGCTGTCCGAGGTGTAGACGACATCCATTTTGTTCAGCCGTTTCTGCGTTGTTGCTGTTGTTGTTTGTTGTCGTTCCCGCGGTGGAATGTCGCGCTAAAATTGTACACCCGCACCAAAACCAATGTGCCACGCTCTGGACGTTCCCGAGGATGTTCCCGGCCGGCCGTGGAGCATCAGTGGAACGGTGGACGAAGCGGACGATATGTTGGCGAGTGGAGCTGCAAGAAAATGGGTTTGCAAAGACGCAGAACATTATAAATAAATCGACCGGGGCGAGGTGGCGGGTGGGTTGGAGAGAACGAAAACAAAAACGGAAGCGCGAGCAGCCGAAAAAACACCCGCGCCACTAATAGAAACAAAACCGGTAGGAAAAAGCTAGCATCTAGGATGAAAATAGAACAACCGATAAATACAAAATCGCATAAACACACACACACACACAGATGCGCTCTCTTGGAACTACAACATTTGGTCGGGATAAAGATCAACTTGACGTAATAGATACACTGGGCAATACAACACAACAAAACACAATAGGATGAAAACAAACTCAGAAGGAACGAACACTTTTTCTTGCTTCACTCTGTCCCTGGCGCACTTGGCACACACTTGCCCGCAAGCACCAGCGCAGAATTCAGCGTCTCGAACGAGCTCGAAACGAACGTATGCGCAACGCACGGACGCACGCACGCGTCCCACTTGACGGTGTTGGCGCGAGATAACAGAAAGCCAACAGGCGCACCCGATCAACCAACCAACAACTGTGCCCGTCGTCCGATTGTGTTGCCGTCGAGGGGCCAAAGCAATGGCTTCGGGCAGGCCACCGGGTAGCGCGTTTTATACACGCTGCGCGAGGTCCGGCGGCCCATCTGGAGCACCATCACGGGCGGGAGAGCAGATTTTGCGATGATAAACATGAGAAACGCAGTCCCAACACCAACACCGCGCACCAGTTACCTTTTTTTCGCCAGTTTCTTCTGCCTCGAGTGGAACCACTTGTGTGCTTGCTGCCACCCTCCTCCCTTCGGGCGCACGGGAACGGACCAATTGCGTCCGGCGCAGATCAGTGTGTGCGTGCCTTGACCGTTTTCCGTCGACTGTTATCAGTTCCACCTCCGACTGCCCTCCACCTTTCAGCCTCCGCTACTCCGACGCTGTTTAGACGGTGATAGACGGCGATCTGTCTCAGTGGTGGTGGGGCCTACCGAAGGCACTCAGCGCACAATACGACCCGCCGACGAAGTATTGCCACCCGGTCAGGACGACGCACGCCCAAACCACGACCGTCTAACCGTTCGGACGACTTCGAACTGATAGAAGCCGCGAGGTAGTGTGTTCTATTAAAGCGCTATGCTAAACTACGCGCACATACGCACATCGTTAACGCTTGCGGACCCATCGCATTGCAAAACCCCCACCGCCCTGTGCGGGATGGTGCGTCGCCCGCCCGTTCGCACGTCCTTCTCCTTGCAATGTAGCTTTGGAGGCGAAACCGTGCAGGCGCAAAAAGCACACACAATCGGAGTTTGATAACCACCCGCGGAAAACCAACACAGGCAGCACACCACGCCAGTGAAGAGACAGAAACGAGACGCGCGTAGAGCAGCATCAGCATACACGAGTTTACCATTCGCGAAGCATAGCATGAATTTTTTCTTTTCTTTTCGAATGGCACAAATTTCGTCGCAAAATTGCTCCCGTTCTCGATGGCACACATACTTTGTCCGGCCAGCAATCAATTGTCTTAATCGGAATAAATTAACGATCATTCGGAACGCGCGACCAAGGTCTGTGCTGCCCGAAAGGAAGC
>KZ067296.1:225422-258249 GCA_002091845.1 Anopheles cracens | reverse complement strand
TACACGTCGGTGCAGAGGGTCCAAAAATGTGGCTCCTGTACGCTGTACACGCCCGCCAGCCCGGTCACCTTTTGGTAGCAGGACGGCAGTAATCGATCGAGCCCCACCGGCTGGCGCTGCATCAGCACCATGACCGATTCCTTGATCAGCGACAGCGTACTGAGCCCGATCGTAAGCGCGATGAACATGCTGCAGATAGGGTCCGCACGCATCCACCCGAACAGCTGCATCAACACGGCAGAAATGATAACACCGACCGACCCGAGCGTGTCGGCCAGAATGTGCAGGAAGACGCCCCGCATAATCTGTGAGTTGGTGGACACAATTTCATTGCCACCGTGGCTGTGATGGTGATCGTTTCCACCGTGCGAATGGCCGTGATGGTCGTTGTGGTTTGCCAGCAGGTGGTGCGTGTCGTGATGATTGCTGCCTCCGCCGTGCGAATGTCCATGACTACCGCCGCCACCACCGTGCGAATGGCCGTGGCTGCCTCCGCCACCGTGCGAATGTCCGTGTCCACCGTGCTGGAATGCATAAATACCGACCAGGTTCACCAACAGCCCGAGCACCGACACGATGAACAAACGTTCGTGCTTCACTTCCGGTGGCTCAATCGCACGCTCAACGGCTTCCGACATGATGAAGAACGCGATAAACAGCAGAAAGAGACTGTTGACAAAACCCGCCAAAACTTCCGCACGAACGTACCCGTAGGAGTACTTTTCGTTCGCACGCCACTTCGTAATTAAGGATGCAGCCAGCCCGGCCAGAAGCCCGGTACAGTCGAAGAACATATGGAACGAATCCGAGATCAAACCTGGAAACAGACATTTGCTGTAGCAATAGCGTATAGAGCAGGGTGCAGACAAAGCTTACCTAAACTGTTCGTCCATATGCCGTACATCAACTCAACGAAGGCGAAGCTTAAATTAAGCAGCAGAAAGAAGAACAGATTGCGTGAATTGCGATCGGAGAGGATGAGCCGGCTAAGACTGTTAAACTTCTCACGTATCCGGTAGCCAAATCCACGTGAATCTTTATGCGTTAGCGGCAGCATCGTGAAGGTTGTTTAAGGCGCCAACTGATAAGCCCTTTTTGAAAACGTGCACCAACTGACGCAGACAATCTGGGCTCGATGGGAACGAATTGGGTGATATCGATACGGGTTAGGCGATTGCGTGTGGCACCTTCCGTTTGGAGTCGTTCGAAATCTGTGCTGCAAAGATAAAAAACGAATCATGAGCGATAATGACTAATCAGAACCTATCGCAGACGTCCACCGTTTGATAGTTTGGGTATTTTAAGCATTTTTTATTTCAGTTATTTTGCGGCCAGCACAGTGGACTTTCCCGAGCCTCTAACAAAGATTGTAAACAAAGCCATTTCACTGACCAGCTTACGAATGGCTTGCTTTGCTTACGTATGCACAATCGGACGAGAAACGGTTCAATTTTTAGGTGGCTTCCGTGTTTGGTTTTAAGGTAAACATTGCACGTCAGGAAAACCCCCAGCTCCACCCCAATGTGTTTTTTTTTATTTCACTACACCAAACTACCGTGCGGCTATCAGCAGTGACGACAGCAGGGCAATCCAACGTTAGTAGATTGAGGCCAGGAGCCAGCAACGGAGGCGCAGCCAGATACTCACATGATTTTAAGATGAAACTGCTTAATCCGCAATGATCACGGTGGAAAAATGCTGCCACGATCAGCATCGTTCGTGGAACATTTTTGCGGTTTTAATTCTTCGCTGGAATTCCGTTCGACGGCTGGCCCCAGATCCCGTAATTGCAGTTATCGGAGCGGTGTTGGTTCCCCTTCGTACACGGTGTTGACACGACATCCAAACTGCTATGACAGCTCACATTGGGAATGTGCACACTATACGATGGAGTTGGACAAGATTTTTTAACCATAGCTCATTGGTGGACGATTTGTTGGAAAGAATGGTCTATTAGAAATCTAACTATGTTTTTTATGGTTCGATGTATCATGTCCAGACAACAATTATCAAGGTGTCTCATTGTTTTATGAAAAAATGTATTTTAAATCTCTAGTTGAAGACCTACGTGATAGTGCGCAGGCCAGCAATAACAGCTGGGCAGAGCTGTCAATCGTCAAGTCAAAGTTTGCGTTCCAACCAAACGCAATGTTTGCCACATTATTCATCTCCACTTCAACAATGTGCATTGAATGGCTTTTATATCTATACTTTTTTGTAAAAGAAATATCCATCGCATTATTATAACAACCATCTTATTAATACACTGAAAACCGTCGTAAAATTCAAACCCCCAGAACGCATTGAGCCTGACGTTTATTGTTTGACATCTGTCGCGTGCGTTTTTCCGAAGTGTGCGTTTCCGTACTTCCTTCTTTCTATCAATCGCCGCCGACGTTCTCTTTCTTTTCGAGTCCATACTTCAAAATGGTAGGTTGAATTCGGCAAAGTTTTCGCCGATATTCGTTGTTATGCTTGCGCCAAACGCTCTCTGCCAGGGTAAAATATGTACACAACAGTGTTAACGATCGGACAAGTGTGAATTTTTGCTGCGAAACTGCGACGGTGACGCTTTAAGCCGGTCCCTAACTTGTGATGCCAGCGAGTGGCCAGAGCGGCAGTGCTTGTGTATAAACACCCTGTACATATCCATGTTAATTATCATTTTGCCCGGCCCCTGGCAGACAAGCGATTTTGTGCAATCTTTAAGATGTGTTGCAAGTTGTACGGTAGAAATTAATAACAATCATTTCTGTCTCCATTTTAGCCGCCGAAGAAGGATACCAAGGGGTCGGCTAAGCAGCCGCAAAAGACCCAGAAGAAGAAGGAGGGAGGATCCGGTGGCAAGGCCAAGAAGAAGAAGTGGTCGAAAGGAAAGGTTCGTGACAAGCTCAACAACCAGGTCCTGTTCGACAAGGCCACGTACGAGAAGCTGTACAAGGAGGTACCCGCCTACAAACTGATCACCCCGTCGGTCGTGTCGGAAAGGCTGAAGATCCGTGGATCGTTGGCGAAGCGCGGACTGCGTGAGCTCTGCGTGAAGGGCCTCATCAAGCAGGTCGTGCACCACCACGCCCAGGTCATCTACACCCGCACCACGAAGGGAGACGATCCAGTGGCGTAAGAAGGAGATTCCATTGTTTGTTGTGTGAAAAGCGAAGTGCTAAAAGCTCTCCAGCCTAGCGGCTGCTGCAAAGGGGGAGTGATCCTGCGCAAGCAAAGCAGAATCTATCCCTCGCGGAGTGTGTCCATCATAAAACGCTTCGGAATGGAAGAAATATACTTCTGATAAACTAAGTGACCAACAGCTAATGTTTATTACTTTCGAAATTCCCGACTCAATCATCATTCCGTTTCCGCCTAGTCTCAGTCCGACCGGTAGTAGGGCGCTTCTTGAAACCCTTCTTTTGCTTCATATGTTTCTCTTTTTGGTGGCGAATGCGGCGTGACTTCTTCAGTTGCTTCTGTTGTTGCATCCGGACCTTCTGGCGGAAGGCCTGACTTTTCTTCATCGATTTCAGTGCGTAGCGTTTAAGCTTGTGGTTCAACTCTTTCTTCGAACGAATGCCTTCCAGGTTCAGCACAGGTCCTTTCTGTTGTTTTGGCTTTTCCTTGCCAGTTTTTGTTGCACTTTCTGTGCCATCCGTTTCATCATCTTCGGCCAGCTGTTTATGCTTTCGTTTCACCTTCTTTTCTCCATCCAACTCCATACCCGGCACAACGTTCAGCAGCTGTTCCTCGTTATCCTCATCGCTTTCCGCTTCTTCCTCCGATTCGTCGTCCTTGGCCAAACCACGGTTTTCTCCGATCCAGTTGTTCTCCTTTGCTAGATCACGGGTGGACAGTTCCACCACCTTCACTGTTACGTTTTCCGTGTCGTATTCGTCTTCCTGCTCCTCTGCTTTATCCTCCTCCGTCAGCTCCGGAATGGGTTTGTACGTGTGGTACAAGTTTCGCATCTTTTCTTTTGCCTCCGAGCGTATGCGTTTCGTTTCCTCCTTGAGCTTTCGCTGCATTTCCCCTTGGGCAAGCTTTCTTCTGTGCTGCTTGCGTTTGTGAAATCCAGTCAGAAATTCACTGAAATGCATGGATTATAGTAATTACATTGTTAGGGTCCGTAACATCATAACACATGTTTACAGTTAAAAGTACTTACACTCTTTTCTTTGGATCAAACACCAGCTCCGTCTTTCGAAGATGAGCAGGCAGTTTATTTCCTCCCTCTGATTTGCGCTTCATCTTGAAAGGAGCCGAAAGGGATACTTTAGTGCACAAGTTTTATTGAATCAAGCGGGTTCGTGTTGCCCAGCCGATGTACATGGAAGAATGTAAACAAATAACGCGTGGATTGCTTGCACCAAGTCAACTTTCCGGACATGAACCAGAGCATCCAATCTTGGATTTTTGTTGTTGATTATGTGCCAATTACGAAGCAAAATCCCAACTGTTGTTGCATTTTTTTTTGTGAGCTGAACAAAAATAATAAGTTATAAAAGTTATAAAAAATTGAATACAGTTTAGAATAGAAAAATATTCCATTGTTCAAAAGCAAAAATCGATCAACACTTGTCATTGCAGTTTTGAACTGGGGATAGCGAAAAAAAAAACAAACTGTTTTTATTCTGGTATGTTGATATTTTAGTGAAAAATCTCCACGTGTAATGTTTCCAAGATTTCTTTTTTGTTCAAACAGAGAGAATAGAAACCGTTCTTGGGCAGTTTTGCACTATTTCGATCATTTGTTTAGTTTCATCGACTAGTCTTCTCAGCTGTTTGCCAGGCGCTTATTGTCAACGATTGCAAAACGTCATTTGTTGTTGTCTTGCGTGTGTTTTTTCGCGAAAAGAAGTTAGTCGTAGTATAATTTTCCTTGTTGTCCGTGAATTCTAGCTGCTCCAGAATGTGTGACTCAGAGAGTGAAGAATTTGCGAGTGCCGACGAAGACTTCGAAGAGATTGAACCCGATGAGCTGGAAGAGGTTCTCCAAAGTACCAAACCTTCGGATGTATCGCCGAAGAAAACGGCGCAGCCTGTATCCGGAAAATCTGACGTGGAACCTGTGGACAAGAAGTCTTCCAGCGAGGTCAATGTTGAACAGAAGGATGCAGCCAAGTCGATTAGCTCGGATAGTGTGCCATGCTCAGCAGAAATATCGAGCACGACCGTCTCGAAAGCAAACAATGAAGAAAAAAATCCACCAGTTGAACAGTCAATGACCGAGGAGGCTCCCAAGCTTCCCGAGGATGAAAACAAAGGCGCTGAATTAATACCCTACATTCCGACTGACACAGAACACCCACTCGAAAAGCAAACGATTCAGAATCCACCCCAAACACTGTCCAAGCTTGACGCTCTCGACGCAAGCCCAATACCACCACTTTCACCTTCCTCGGAATCAGAGAGTGAAGAATTTGCGAGTGCCGACGAAGACTTCGAAGAGATTGAACCCGATGAGCTGGAAGAGGTTCTCCAAAGTACCAAACCTTCGGATGTATCGCCGAAGAAAACGGCGCAGCCTGTATCCGGAAAATCTGACGTGGAACCTGTGGACAAGAAGTCTTCCAGCGAGGTCAATGTTGAACAGAAGGATGCAGCCAAGTCGATTAGCTCGGATAGTGTGCCATGCTCAGCAGAAATATCGAGCACGACCGTCTCGAAAGCAAACAATGAAGAAAAAATTCCACCAGTTGAACAGTCAATGACCGAGGAGGCTCCCAAGCTTCCCGAGGATGAAAACAAAGGCGCTGAATTAATACCCAACATTCCGACTGACACAGAACACCCACTCGAAAAGCAAACGATTCAGAATCCACCCCAAACACTGTCCAAGCTTGACGCTCATTTTTTTTTGTGAGCTGAACAAAAATAATAAGTTATAAAAGTTATAAAAAATTGAATACAGTTTAGAATAGAAAAATATTCCATTGTTCAAAAGCAAAAATCGATCAACACTTGTCATTGCAGTTTTGAACTGGGGATAGCGAAAAAAAAAACAAACTGTTTTTATTCTGGTATGTTGATATTTTAGTGAAAAATCTCCACGTGTAATGTTTCCAAGATTTCTTTTTTGTTCAAACAGAGAGAATAGAAACCGTTCTTGGGCAGTTTTGCACTATTTCGATCATTTGTTTAGTTTCATCGACTAGTCTTCTCAGCTGTTTGCCAGGCGCTTATTGTCAACGATTGCAAAACGTCATTTGTTGTTGTCTTGCGTGTGTTTTTTCGCGAAAAGAAGTTAGTCGTAGTATAATTTTCCTTGTTGTCCGTGAATTCTAGCTGCTCCAGAATGTGTGACTCAGAGAGTGAAGAATTTGCGAGTGCCGACGAAGACTTCGAAGAGATTGAACCCGATGAGCTGGAAGAGGTTCTCCAAAGTACCAAACCTTCGGATGTATCGCCGAAGAAAACGGCGCAGCCTGTATCCGGAAAATCTGACGTGGAACCTGTGGACAAGAAGTCTTCCAGCGAGGTCAATGTTGAACAGAAGGATGCAGCCAAGTCGATTAGCTCGGATAGTGTGCCATGCTCAGCAGAAATATCGAGCACGACCGTCTCGAAAGCAAACAATGAAGAAAAAATTTGCCTCCGAGCGTATGCGTTTCGTTTCCTCCTTGAGCTTTCGCTGCATTTCCCCTTGGGCAAGCTTTCTTCTGTGCTGCTTGCGTTTGTGAAATCCAGTCAGAAATTCACTGAAATGCATGGATTATAGTAATTACATTGTTAGGGTCCGTAACATCATAACACATGTTTACAGTTAAAAGTACTTACACTCTTTTCTTTGGATCAAACACCAGCTCCGTCTTTCGAAGATGAGCAGGCAGTTTATTTCCTCCCTCTGATTTGCGCTTCATCTTGAAAGGAGCCGAAAGGGATACTTTAGTGCACAAGTTTTATTGAATCAAGCGGGTTCGTGTTGCCCAGCCGATGTACATGGAAGAATGTAAACAAATAACGCGTGGATTGCTTGCACCAAGTCAACTTTCCGGACATGAACCAGAGCATCCAATCTTGGATTTTTGTTGTTGATTATGTGCCAATTACGAAGCAAAATCCCAACTGTTGTTGCATTTTTTTTTTGTGAGCTGAACAAAAATAATAAGTTATAAAAGTTATAAAAAATTGAATACAGTTTAGAATAGAAAAATATTCTACATTCCGACTGACACAGAACACCCACTCGAAAAGCAAACGATTCAGAATCCACCCCAAACACTGTCCAAGCTTGACGCTCTCGACGCAAGCCCAATACCACCACTTTCACCTTCCTCGGAAATTGTCCCGAAAAATCCCAACGAAAGCAAACACACGTCTAAGAAACTCGTCCTTAAACCAGCAAAACCGCAAATGCTACAAGAGAAACCGCTGCATAGGGTGGAAGATTCGATAGAAAAAACTCAGGAACTTAGCAAAACTGTACCCAAACCTGCGGAAGCTGCTGAGGGTTGGGACGATTTCGATGATGACTGGGGAGATTTCACGGTGGCTGCCAGCGGAAATGTATCCGGCAACGGCAGAGAAAAGAAAGTGATGAATGCTTATTCGAACGCTACTGTAGAGAAGCCATCGGAACAGCCTGCCCGTGCAAAGGCCAGCTTCAGAGATGTAGATATCGATGATGTGGAAAGCAAGCTGAAAGATTTTATGAACCACAAAGACGATCCCCCATTAACTTCCGTACTCGATCGGCTCTCGATGAACGAGGAGTACAAATCGACGGCTGGCGCCGGCCAATCGTGGGGCAGTTGGAAACCGTCATGGGGTGGAGCAGCCGTCTCCTTTCTGTCGAACGCCTCCAAGTCCGTGGCCTCCATTACGACCAACATTACGCAGGTGATTGAATCGGGCATTGGGGTACCGAATCCGGAAGAGCTGGCACGCCGTCAAGCTGAAGAAGAAGCAAAACTAAAAGCTGATGGGTATCGGCGCGAAGAAAGCGTCGACGGCAAAGGTGCTCAAGAAGGTCAGCAAAAGCCGGCGGAAGATCGGTTCGGGTTCGATCAGCTCGTATCCGGCGTGACGCAAATCAGCAGCAAAGTGATCACCGGCGGGCTCGACACGCTCGAGGGTATTGGCAAGAAAACGATGACTATTCTTCAGGAGAACGATCCGGGCTTGCTGAACAAGCGGAAGCTGCTCGGTTTGCAACCGAACGATGGTGTGGTACTGAGTCAGGTCCTACGGGAGGCGAAGGCAAAAACGGAGGAACGCGAACGCAATCTGAAGCAGATCCAAAAGCATCAGTACAAAAAGAAGCTTCACTTCGAAACACTGTTCGACGACTACCACGGGCTGGTGCATTTGGAAGCACTGGAAATGCTCTCGAAGCAGGCGTCCCTAAAGCTTGAGTCGCTGATGGCACCACTCACGGGCAAGGCGCTCGAGGAACTGCAGGAAACCATGAGCGAGGTGAAGGAGCTTTGCGAACTTTCCGAAACGGAGAACGATGATGACGCAGACGGATTGCACACGGCAGACGAACTGGAAGCGAAACTTCGGGAAGCCATCGTCGATCTGAACCCGAACGTAAAGGTAGATTTCGGGGAGATCCTTAAGAGCTGGACCGAGTACACCGGCTGGATAGAGGACCGGAGCACCGACCAGACCGGGCAGGATGTGTTTGAGAAAGCTATGCACGCACTAGCCCAAACGACGGCGTTGTGTGTCCTGCGGATGCATAAGCTGGCCGAAATACTGCTTATCAGTGAACATCACAGTACGGCCACGGAAGCGGACGTGGTGGTGCAGCTGACGACTGTTTTCTGCTGGCATTTGAGTGGCGTTGCGACCCGGTTCTGCTCGGAGTTGACCAAAATGAAGGATGAATCCGGCGACGAGAGCGACAGTGCGCTTATCACCAACATCTTCTTGGAGGTAATCGATCGTGCGGACTGCGAACGGCGGCATATAAAAACGATAACACATTTATGTATTTGTTCTCTATTGCTACAGGGCTCAAACAGCACGTCATACGTACAGAATGCTTTCCAACTTTTTATTCCGATATTGCAACTTGGAGCCGCTTAACCTGCAAACCCTCTTTCACACATCAGCAATGCAAGCATCACCTGGAGTTTGATGTAAAATTTCCTCCTTCGAATTCCTTCAAAATCGCCCTCATTGTTGTTTTAGTATAATCGATTTTTATTGGATAAATATACATACATATATTAACGAAAGCATTCCCCGGTTTTAACTGAAATGGAAACCTTCTGCATTGAACGCCTGCAGCACGGCCATGAAGTCATCGATATCCATCGACCGGGCGCGTTTGCTGCTCGCGTCCACCTTCTCCAGGATGCTCTCCACCATTTCCTTTACATTTAGATCGGCCGGTACGTCGACGTTCCTGAGCGAGCAGTGCAGCTTGTAGTTATCCTCCAGTGTCGCCAACACGGTGGTCTGCTTGAACGCCGCGGCAAGCGACGTTTCTACGTAATTTGTTTTTTATTCTCTGTCAGAACATTTATTTACGCTTTCAGAACAGAACGAACAACACAGTAGAAATGGAACTCTATGGAATTGGTTGTCTTGAAATTCGGTGATTAATGAGAGTAGTAGATTAGACGATTATTAAAATTTGGCCCCGTGAAGGAGAAGATGTGATGATGGCGCAACAGATGCTATGTTTCACGGTGCACAGTGCACGCAATAGACACGGTCGTTCGTTATTTCTTACAGCAGCAACGCGAAGTGATCACGTTCGATGCGACGTTTGGCACAGAGCGGAACCGCCCCCATCACGTCCTGCGGCGGCGGTAGTCCACCTTGCGCGTTCGCCATTTGGGTGTAGAACAGCTCTCGCATTCCGCACTGGTAACCATACAGAACGGACTCCTGCGACCTGGAATGGGTAAGAAAACGGAAAAAGGGTATCGAGTTAATGGTATGAACAATTGCGATACGAGAGCCCTACTTACTTTAGTGTCACTTCCGTCACTAGGTGGCTTTTTCTGAAGTAGGAGTGCAAGGATTCGGTGGTTTGTAGCTCCAGCGCATTCCACGGTCCATTCTTTTTCGCCACATCCCAATCCGCGTCGAGCGCTAGCAAGCTGTAGCCGTCCGCTTTATCGAAACCATCAACGTTGATATTCATCGCCAGCTGGATATCATTTTCAATCCTTAGAAACTTCGATACGCACGATTCGAACTGAAATGGTGTATAGACAGAAGAAAAAAAAACAAGATTTCGATATGAAAATGTCCTTTCCACAACGATAGAGCTTTGTTCACACCTACCAGCGTTTGCACGAGACGTTGATTTTTGCAGTTCTTTTCCTGCATGACTAGAATCAGCGTCATGTTCTGCTGCACGCAGACGAACAGATCTACCTTGACTAGAGCGTTCTCATCACCAGCGGTCACACCGTTCGACGGTGCGGACGACTGCGATATGTCCTGCGATTTTCGACGCTGCGGTATGTATTCCTGAGGAGAAATGGCCATATTGTAGCTGCAGCCCGGTGTCGTGTCCCAGCTGGAGACACCGCTCGATTCGGTGTCGTTCATAGCCAACACGGTTAGCTTCGTCATTAGGGGTGTGAGTTCCAGCGTGCTCTTGCGGCGGGTGAACAGTTCCTGGCCACCCCCGCCGCCGGTAGCAGCCGGCCTCGGCGCTTTGTCATCTACGCGGTACAAATGTCAAATAGCGAAACAAAAACAAAACAAACATGCCCAGACTCCCTTGTCGGATAAAAAATGTAGAAAATATTTTTTTTATTGCAAACATAACAAAAAATTGTGAAAACGATAGTGACTTCATAACTCAAATCCTAATAGATACGTTTCTACGTAATTTGTTTTTTATTCTCTGTCAGAACATTTATTTACGCTTTCAGAACAGAACGAACAACACAGTAGAAACCGACCGTCTCCTCTTCCGGAATGTTGGAAAATATGATCGACTTGTCGGACTTCAGCATCGGAAAGCTACCGCCGGCGCTGCCAAGCTCTTTCGTCGGCATTAGCTTCTTCTTGATGGCAAAAGGGACAGGTCCGGCACAAGGGGCAGCCGCTGGGCAGTTGTTGAAATAAATTGGAATGTTTTTGGAGGCTTCGACAAGCTGCGCGTAATCACGCTTGGTAATGTGCGCACTGATGAGACTGACACCATTGGGCACATGGAATGTCACTGTTATCGTTTCGGCAAGTTTCATACGATAAGGATCGGAGTACACGAACAGTTTCGTCAGATTGGTTGGCAACTGGGAAGAAAGTACCCTACGGAAAAGTAACACGTTTTTGTAACGCAACGTTATCGATGATTTTTGTTCTACAGCGAATACTCACTTGTTGTGGTAGAATATGGATCCTCCCAGAACGCCTTTATTTTGCAGAAAACTTTGCAGGATTTGGTTAGATTCTAAATATACATTACTTGCGCACTGTTGAAACAAAAGTTGGTTCATTATTACTTCGAGTGCTTTTGAAACATCGTCATCATCGTTTCATCTTACCTTCGGTAGCCGAAGCAGAGGCATGTTTTGGAAAATATTACCATTAAATTGCAGTAGCGGCAAACAAGCCTCCATCAGGCAAAACACCTTCTCATTAAATCCATTCTTTTGCTCCTTCTCAAGATAAACATTATAAAGGGTGTTGAAATCTCCGTGGTATAGCTCAATCAGCGCAGCCAGCAGACTGGCTCTGTACTCGAGTATGGACTCTGCTATGTTGCGATCAGAACCCACAGCCTAACAAGACAAACAAAAAGACCGCATATATGGGTTTTTAATATGAACGATGTTCGTGGCATTCGAGCATGAAACTTACCAGCATGAAACGTCCATGTGAGCGCAACGCAAATTTGCCATTCTGTAGCGAAATGAACCGGACTTTTGATAAGGTTTCCCCAAGAAAATGAGTGGTTCCCTGTTGGAAACAAATAAGAGAATAGAAAAGAACTTTTTTCCACTGCTTTTCCTCCAAAACAGATATTCTCATATTAAACATACCATTAATTGTCCACAAAGTGATTTTTTCTGCAGTTCCGACACCCACATTGGATGGAAGTAAATAATCGAACCCGTAGGGTCATCGTTTTCCACCTTCTTAGTTAGGTCGTAAACAAAAATTATCATAGTTTCCCTGCACGGATTGGAAGTGGAAGGTGCATTGATGCATTTAATCACAACCTAAACTGATACAATACTAAACAGGCTAGTTAATTAGGCTTTACTTACTTCGACATCTCGAGCAGTTGCTTTAATACACTTCATTTGCAAAAGTAAACGAAAAAAACTCACTGCTTCATGAAATGTCTGCTCGTTCTACAGATATCAGATTACATCCCTGTGTGACGTCACTAGAAGGTAAATATACAAAGCTATCCGCTTCTTGTGTACATCTTGCGTCCGGATAGTATTACAATTTTTAATTTAAGAAACGGCCATCCACACTGCAGTTCTTCATGCGTTTTAATTTTTTCGTCCCTTAATTTGCTGAGTATAGTAATCTTGGTACACTGTCCCGCTATTCTTGACAAATATAACCGCTTTTTTTGGCGTTTGTCAAGATTTACGTTAAAATCCAAACAACAACACCCGCTGCGTTCGTGGTAAACTTGTGTGCAAACCCATAAAGTGAAAAAATGGAACCAACTACGTTCGAAAATGTATCGTTTAACGTGCCGGAAGTGTTGTCCCGCATCCGTAAGCACCAGGAAGAGGTGCGAGTCATCGTCAACTCCAACTACGTGGACTTTATGTCGACCAATACCAATAGGACCGTACTGGACAATCTAAAAACGTTGGAGTCGGAAATCAAGGATCTGGTAGCGTCCACCAGCCAGCTGAGCGTGGACAAGTCCAGCGGAGCATGGAACGACCTACGCCACTACCAACGCGATCTTGAGGAAGGTGTTCGGGGTTACAAGATCGCCAGGAAGCTGCTCTCCATTCACGATCTGTTCGAGAGCCTGAACCTATCGGGCAACGGGTACGAAAAGACGGCGCACATCCTCAGCAAGATTAAGACGCTGCTAGATGACGTAGAAGATCCCATTCTGCCGGATCTGTACTGCTTCCAGAAGCTCATACAGCGCTACGAAACAGAGTACGAGGCGCTAACTAACGCACTTAACGCTAAGTTCAGCGATCTGGTCCAGCTGCAGCAACGGTCGTTTCAGAACACCAAATCAGTCACCATTCGCATTCACAAGGACGAAAACTTGCTCTACCAGGTGGTAGTAACGTTGCTGAAAACGGAGCACAACTTCCAATCCGTTTGCCGGTTCCTGTTGGATAATGTATTTGCTCCCGTGATCGTGAAGCCCGTCTCGTTGATTTGTGACGAGAAATCCAACGAGCAGAGCGTCATGATTCAGCTTTCCTATCAGCAGACGGTAGGGGAAGAGCTGCGCCCTGGGTACAAAACGGTGTTGTCGAACGTAATGCAGATCTTCTACAACCTAAGCAATATGAACATTGTGGTGTCGGACGATGAATGCCTGTTCAAGGTGCTTGCGAAGCAGATGAAAAAGGAACTGTGTACCATGCTGATCGAGCAGTGCCTCGAACGTGACATCCCGGGGACGATCGAGGGCATGAAGGAGTCGCCGATGGTGAGGGATGTGTGTGAGTTCAACACGTTCCTGCAGACGACGAACTTCGTCGACGGTGAGCACGACCAGCTACTGGAGGAGTACGCTAATTCGATCGAAACGATCCACCAGAAGAAGCTGTGTGACAATGTGCTGGACACGGCTCTCGAGATCATGAAGCGCGAGAGTCACGAGATGGTGCTGATCGAGGAGCACGAGTATCAGTTCGTCAAAAGCTCGACGGCTGCATGTCTGTCGAGCTGCATGGTAACGCGCGCAGTCGTGGACTTGAAAAAGTTCCTGGACAAGGTGCTGGCGGAAGCGGTTGCCCACGGGGATACTGCCGATCGATTCCTCAAAACGATTGCAACTATCCTGGAGCGCTACATGGTGGACGTGCCGATGGCGAACGAGAAGCTGCTGTTCAAGATTCCACAACAATCGGCCCTCTTCCGCAATGATTGTACCTATTTGAACTATTGGCTGCAGAAAAATGACGACAAGCTGAAGGATCACTGCTCGTTTGCCAGTATTTCGGAGGCGTTGAAGGCGTGCGGTGAAGATATCTTCCAGCATCAGCTCGATAACCAGCGCACACAGATGATGCAGGCACTTAATGGATTCAGTACGTGTGTGCGGTGAAGATATCTTCCAGCATCAGCTCGATAACCAGCGCACACAGATGATGCAGGCACTTAATGGATTCAGTACGTGTCAGGAAAGTGAGCGAGCAAAACAAGGTATGACTCTACCGTTTCATCCTCTTTCCTCCACAGAACTTTCTATCAATCTGATCGAGTTGGGCACCGAGCAGCAACGAGCCATCAGACAGTGCATTCGCCAGTTCGAGCTGCTGAAAAACGTCTGGCAGACGGTTTTGCCCGACCCAGTGTACAAGCAGAGCCTCTCAGGACTGGTCGACCAGTTCGTACGTGAAATCATGAAACGAGTGCAAAGCCTGGAAGACATCACGACCGCTATCGGAAACGGGCTGGTACAGCTTATCGACATCATGACCGAAACACTACCGAACCTGTTCAAGGTGCGAATAAGCAGTAGAGGAATGTTTTTGGCAGTTAAGTGAAGGTTTCGTGTTTATTGGTCTATTTGCAGGAACCGGCCGAGATCCACCAGCTCGTGAAACAGTGGACGAAATTGCTCCAGCTGCGGCAAATCCTGTGTGGCTCGCTGGTAGAAATCACGGAACTGTGGGCTGAAGGGAAGGGCCCGCTTACAATGTGCTTCAGTGCCGAGGAAATCAAGCATCTGGTTCGTGCCTTATTCCAGAACACCAAACAGCGGCAAACTTGCATTGCTTCCATCGTTTAGGTGTGCATGTGTGTGCTTGTACGAGACACAGTTTCCGCAACCTCCCTTAACACTATTGTATCCATTATGCGATTATAGTTAAGATGAGGCGCGAAGCTACTTTTTTAAATAAAATATAATTCGTCATTGCCCGGAAGATGCGTAAAGTAATGTGAGATCCTCTTTTATTGCTGCTCCACGATTGATGGCTTGCAGGATTTGTCGTTGATAATGCCGTTTTCCACCAGGAAGCTCTCGACGTCGCTAAAGTCAAACTCATCGCTCAGATCGTCGATCAGTTTCACGAAGTTGCCAATCATCTGGCCAGCTTTGTAGATCAGCAGCGCCGGTACGCCGGAAGTCTTGAACAGGTTGCTTAGCCCCGCATCGCTGCTGATGAACTTGCAGAACTTTACGTTCGTGTACTCCTTGGCCAGCTTGGCAAGCGCTTCGTTCATCTTAACGCACGGTCCGTACTTTTCCCGATAGATATGTATTACGACGGTCGTGTTTTTATCCTCCTTGTCGGTATCAGTTCGTCAAAAGCTCGACGGCTGCATGTCTGTCGAGCTGCATGGTAACGCGCGCAGTCGTGGACTTGAAAAAGTTCCTGGACAAGGTGCTGGCGGAAGCGGTTGCCCACGGGGATACTGCCGATCGATTCCTCAAAACGATTGCAACTATCCTGGAGCGCTACATGGTGGACGTGCCGATGGCGAACGAGAAGCTGCTGTTCAAGATTCCACAACAATCGGCCCTCTTCCGCAATGATTGTACCTATTTGAACTATTGGCTGCAGAAAAATGACGACAAGCTGAAGGATCACTGCTCGTTTGCCAGTATTTCGGAGGCGTTGAAGGCGTGCGGTGAAGATATCTTCCAGCATCAGCTCGATAACCAGCGCACACAGATGATGCAGGCACTTAATGGATTCAGTACGTGCCAGGAAAGTGAGCGAGCAAAACAAGGTATGACTCTACCGTTTCATCCTCTTTTCTCCACAGAACTTTCTATCAATCTGATCGAGTTGGGCACCGAGCAGCAACGAGCCATCAGACAGTGCATTCGCCAGTTCGACGGCATGCAATATTTGAAGCTAGCAATGTTTAGGGTGAATATTCATATTTCTCGTATTTATCGCCATTGCCGTCATGTGTTAGGAATTACAAAATCAGGTTGATTTTCTGCGTTCCGCACATCCTTCTGGATTGCTAACACTGGATGCTTCGCAGCAGGAAAGTCTTGATACGAAACTTCCCTTCGGCGGCGAAGACTGCAAAAGCCCGGAGCAGGTTGTTATATACTGGATTGATGACTAGCAAACACAAATAATGCCATGCGCCATCCTTTGCTAACCATGCACTATCAACTGTGTGTGTTCTTTTTATTCTATTCTAGATGATGATCGACGAAACACAATCCGTATTTAAAGTATTCGACTACTGAGGAAGTTGCAACTATTCATAGTACGTGCGTAAAACATCGACGGTGTTTGGGCAATAAAACTAGTGATTCGAGTATAGAATTCGATTGTACCTCCTGTGTCCCGGAGATTCTACCGTAGGAAATAGTATGACTGGTTCATCTGGCCTAGTTACTTGGTCGGTTTATCTAGCAAGCTGAGCGAGGATTTGTTGTTTTCTCTGTGTAGGATCGGTTCATGATATATCTGCCAACTGCAATAAAGTGTTGTCGGCAGTGTTTCCTACTAGAATCGTACCTTCTAGACTAACATAACGTTGAGCTAATTGTTCTCCTGAGCCTTATCAGTTTCCATCGCTGTCGGTAACGATTGTCGCAGCTTATCATTCGCTTCCGTCTGTTTATCTTTCTCATACGTGCGCACATCGTCAATGCTCATTCCGTGCCACTCATCGATCCACGCGAACGCCTGCCTGTGTCCCAGCAGCAGCACATCGCGGATACACTTGAACGAAAGATTT
The DNA here is from genome assembly GCA_002091845.1 of Anopheles cracens. NCBI lineage: Eukaryota > Metazoa > Arthropoda > Insecta > Diptera > Culicidae > Anopheles > Anopheles cracens. The sequence goes on along the minus strand of KZ067296.1, from coordinate 241,461 downwards.
GTTATCAGCGGTACGCACAAACACTGATTTCACTCAGCATTGGCATGTTCTTAAGAATACCTTTTGAATGAAGTCCTCCACCCGGGTCTGTAGACCCCAGACCTCGAAGGACGCTTCAACCAACTTGTACGAACACATCATGGGCTCATCGGTTTGACGCCAGCCCTCCACGAGCGGGCCGCGACCGGTGATGCGCGATTTGAAGAATTTAGGGTCCTCCTCTTTTTTGTAATGTTTTTCGGCCGGCTCCTCGAACGCTATGTCGACATGATCAACTATTCGGTTTTTTAGAGTTTCTTCGGAAAGATTCAGGCACTGCAAGATAGAAATATGTTTCTGAGTTGCGGGAAGGGTTTGTGTTAGCGGTGGGCAAGAATAGACATACATTTTCCGACGTGCCAGCGTTGTCTTCAAATCGCGTCAGTATACGAATGTGTAGTTTGGGAATAAAGGAGCACTGTTGTTAATAGAAAAAGAAACATGGTTAATGCGAGTTTTATTCAAATTTCGGTTACTCGGTGACTAGCTTACCGTGTATTCTAGCAGCGAGAGCAATAAAGAAAACAAAGTTAAATAATGATTTACCCGTATTCATCAATGTTCTTACCAGTCCTGCCCGATTTTGTACTGAAATCATAGAACGTGCTTTGTAGTGTTTGCGGGAATCCTTTCTGCTGCAACAAGCACAACTAACTTCCTCCACCGTCAGCGGCATGCATATCCGATACTCCTTTATAAGCACCATGTTGCTTAATGTTTTGTTACTTAACAAAGTGGAATCTACTCTGCAGATTCGTTGAAGCGCCGTAATATTAATCTATTTGTACTTTGTTCACAATCATTGGTGGGTAAATTGTGTAACTATTTAATAATATTGTTGCGATAGAAGTTCTCAATGCGGCTTATATTTACTGGGGAATTAATTTGGGAACACTTTTGACGGAATGCTGAGCATTTTGACATTGCCTCATTATTTTCTATCGATTTTTATAAGAACAAGGTGTACATATAAAGCAGTTGTATATTTTTTTTTACTAATTAAGGTCAACACAATTTATATTTTATTTATGATCACTTTAACCATTTTATTCCCTAAAAGTATACTTTACCTTTAAAATTATTTTTTATAAAAAAAAAGTTGATATCTGAAACTTGACGTTCCATGACAACCATGTTGTCAACTTGTGTTTGGGTGACGAAACGTTCTCTTTTTCCATCGGCGAAATCCGGCGTTTTACGATTCTCAACCATATTCTTTGAGGCATTTTGTTGTGCAAAAAGGGTAAGATTCGTGATGGTTGGTGCATTGATAAGAATTACCTAACCGAATGCGTTGAACATTCCAGTCGACTGAATCCAGCTAGCAAAATGTGGGAAGCGTCAGAGAAAACTTTGTATTCCATTATCTTGTTCCTGTTTTTAGAGACTGTCTTTGAGCTGTATTTAACAATGCGCCAGGTACAGTATCGTTTGTTGTTTCATATTGTGGATAGTTTGTAATGTTTGCTGCTGTTTTACAGATTCGCGTTTACAAAACGAGCAAATCTGTCCCGAAGGAGCTGCAACACGTTATGAACGCTGAAACTTTCGAGAAGGCTCGTGTTTACGGTTTGGACAAGGCGTATTATGAAGTCGTCAAGATGGTGCTGTGCGATATCGTGATATTGCAGATGGAGCTTTACTCTGGCTTTATGGCTATCGTGTGGGCTCGATCGGTACAACTATCTGAAAGCATGGGTTTGAATCCAAAAAGTGAAATACAAGTTGGATGTCTGTTTGCGCTGTTGTTGAACGTGATCGGAGTGCTCAAGGCAATGCCGTTTAAGATTTATGGTACGTTCGTGCTGGAAGAACGACACGGCTTTAATAAGCAAACGAGTGGTTTCTTTGTGAAGGATCAAATCAAAGCGCTCCTGGTATCGCAGGCCTTGACCATACCAGTCGTTGCAGCATTTATGTACATCGTTCAAATTGGGGGAGAATATTTTTTCATCTGGCTGTGGGCTTTTGTGGCTCTCGTGTCACTCGTTCTCATCACCATTTACCCGGTGTACATTGCCCCAATATTCGACAAGTTCCGGCCACTGGAAGACGGAGAGCTGAAGAGGAGCATCCATGCCCTAGCCAATAGTGTAAAGTTCCCGTTGGGCCAGCTGTTCGTCGTCGAAGGCTCTAAACGATCTGCTCACAGTAATGCTTACTTCACCGGTCTTTTTGGCGTGAAGCGCATCGTCTTGTTTGATACGCTGTTGATCAACAAAGGACTGTCGGAGGACGATCCGTCGCTAACAGAGAGCGATAAGAGCAAGGGATGCAAGAACGAGGAGGTGCTGGCTGTTTTGGCCCATGAGCTCGGTCACTGGAAGTTGGGACACGTTTTGAAGAATATTGTGATCATGCAAGTGCAAATGTTTCTGATTTTCTTTGCGTTTTCCCAACTCTTCACGTACGGTCCACTGTACGAGGCAATCGGTCTACCGGCTGGGGAAAAACCCATTCTGATTGGTTTAATGGTGATTATGATGTACGTGCTGGCACCCTACAACACGGTGATCTCTTTCGCTATGACTGTCCTGTCCAGACGATTTGAATATCAAGCTGATGAGTTCGCTCAAAAACTTGGTTATGCGGACGAGTTGGGCAATGCGCTCATCAAACTGCAGCTCGACAATCTTGGCTTCCCTGTGTACGACTGGATGTACTCGGCATGGAACCATTCCCATCCGACCGTACTTCAACGTCTCGAGCGGTTAAAGGTTTACAAAAAAGACAAGGGGCAGGGATCAAAGGCCAAAAATCAATAAGCGAAATTCACTGCCTACCAAACAAAATATATTATTGAATGTCATATCACGACGACGTTCAATACGTACAAAAGTTTTTATGAACATATGCTTACTGCACCAAATCTAAGACATTAATAACAACCAATATTGTGGGAAAACATTCTACTTCGTTTTTCATTGTTTTGCCAAACTTCCCTTTTGGCTATACAAAACAAGCTACGAGGAAACTTATCATAAATTAAATGTCGATCCTTCGGCTATTTCCGATGAAAAAATGCAGACGTTTTAAAATTAAAATAAATATGTAAACTAATGCCCACACCGATATCTTCTCAATTGTTTGCGTTCGCGAAAGTAGGTAAATGTTAAAATCGCACAATAATTTATTTCAATAATTATTTCATTGACGTTTTATACATTGCCATCTTACCGTTTTGTGACAATGCCATGCTCAGACCATTTCAATTTTTGAAAGACCTGCGTATAGTAAATGTTTCTTTAGAGCATTCATTTGGTGATAATAGAAAAAGTGAAAGAGAAAGATGAAGTACGCAGTGGCAGTAGGAGGAGAAGAAAGCAGAAAGTTAGAGAAAATTGTGTAAATATGGCAGGCTAGTGCTTAGATACAAAGTTGCTGAAGAAGGTTCCAGCACGAAATGAAAAAAAAATGGAACTGAACGTTAAAAGGAAAAGACAAATAGCATTAAAAATATGACAAAACTACATAAAATAACAAAACAGTTAGTTTGAAGCTACTAGTACTGGAGGTAATTCCTAACCTGTTTCTCCGTGGTACTGGGAGATGCTGAGTATTTCGTTTTCCTCTAGATCGGGCTGCTGAAATTGTTGTTCCTGTTGCTGCTGTAGTTGCACCGCCAGCGAAAGATTCATGCGAGTGTTGGACATCACTGTGTCACCTGCATTGCCGGCTGTGAGCGCTACTGGTGGAGGGCGAAGCCTGGCGGGGTCCAGCAAGGATTGCATTTTGGAATTTTTCTTCACCGGCGTTCGGTTTGGTGATGATTTACGGCTGCTCGAGTATGATTTTAGCATTTTGGTGCTAAACAGCATTTGAAGTAGGAAGAAAAGGAGAGGCGGTAGTTTTGATTCCTTATGGCATATGTCTTTTTGCGCGTGCAACTTACGCCTCGAATAGTTTCTTCAGCAAACGTTGGTAAGATTGATATTCTTCTTCACCAAATTCGTTAGGATCATGCCGGGCATGTTCGTACCTGCATACCGGAACCATTTGGTATAGGAAATATGGTAGAAGATTTTTAAATTGAAATTAAAAATAACGCAAGGTAAACTTACATATCACAGAATTGATGAATTAATCGTTGACCTGAACCATTCAGAGGGGCCGCTAGTGTTGTAAGTAGAAATGCTCTCATGCTATCTCTGGGGTGTCTTGTGGCACCATCTTGCTTCGCTATTTCGCGTTCCAGCTCTTTCACATCATCCACTGCCTTCATTCGCCAATAGTAGGGTGGCAAAGTGGTATCCGGTTTCAAGATGTACTTTTCATCATCCTTTTGCTGATCATTCCAGAGGAGCTGTGGTTCGTAGTAAATTTTCTGTATGCAGTCTAGTCTGCGTTCGATCTCCTTTTTGATGGACTAAAACAAATGATATAAGGCATAGATATTGTTGAAAAACGAACATTTTGCCAAGTCTGGACTCAATCTACCTTCTTGGCATCATGTCCAACAGCGACATGGGGACCGCGTCTCTGCCTGAGTGTGAATCGAACGATCTGCCGTTTTGCAAAAATGAAGCACATTGTGACACCCAAAACGCCACCGCCGATAATCAGCACTATCATAACACCTGATAGTTCCTCCATAATGGATTGTTTGTTCACTTTTTCAGAGTTATTTAACAGAAATCCACGAAAAATCGATAACTAGACTAAGCAGTTCATTTCCGAGAAAGTAAACATTGTGCTGTTTTGTTTATTTGACGAAAAAAAAACATTGACATTTGTCAGTTGAGCAAACAGGAATAAACAATCGATCTGAAGTAAAACGACCAACTTTAAGTAGCTGAATAGAATAATGGTTATTGTTTCAACTCTTATTCAAGATGTTTTAAAAATAAAACCATCAATAAACCCGTAAAAACGCAGCTTTCTATGGAAAAATATAAAAACCAAGGTTGTCACAGCTAAACTGAGCTACCATCAAACGTCACAAAAGCTGTTTGATTTGCTCAGTTCTGCTGTCAAACCAATTGCGATACAAAGCAGTTGTAAACAAACTTGTACTGGCTCGTATGTTTCTGAAGAAGGTTTCTCATCAGATCGGTTGCTCGTACGACGGTGCGCTTTCAAATAAACGTTACTAATTATTTATTAGATAGCGATAGTGTAGTGCCCAAAATGACACCGGATAAGGTACGCCGTCCTAGAGTAAAAACCAGTGAAAGTCTCAGCAAACCAATAGACAATGAAAGTATTACCGGAAGGACAAGATCATCATCAGAAAGCTCGACAAGTGGACTGGTAATAGATTTCGACGATGGTATAAGTCCCTCGAAACAATCAACACCCGCAATAAAACAGATGCCTGAAGCACAGCCTAGACGGCAGCTACGAAGAAAAAGGTGCTTTTTTATGATAGTACAGCGTATTTGCATCAAAGTATAACGCAAATGTTTGTCTTTTTACAGGAGAAGAATATCCATGCCGAACGACGAAGAAAAACTGTTTGATCAAAAGTTCGAAGAAAGTATACAAAAATCAGCAGCAAAAAATAATTTGACGTCAATGTGTGTCAAAAAACTACTTAAGGTAGTTTTCCAATTGTGACATGTTTGTGTGAATTGTGTGAAAATGTTTCGTTTACTCTCAAAATATTACTCTTGTTCTAGAAACTCGTCGTAAACGATCACATACTAGCCATTGTGAGACTGAAGGAAGAAGAGGAGGCTAAGAAAATGAATGAAGTTAAAAGCAGCCCTGCTCAAGATGGTGCAGACGGTGGTGCAGAAGACGACGGCGATGATAAAGAAGAACCACAGCCGAAACTAACACGTTTGAAGGCGAAAGAGTTGAGGCAAACAGTATTCCCTATAGCGTCACTTAATGAACCTACTCCAGACGAAGAGATAGCCGCTTTGATTAATGCAGAGCTGAGCTCAGATGACGATGACGAGGAATATAAACCAACAGAGGACGAAATTGTCTCCGATGACGATCCGAACACTACTGCGTCGGATATCGATTCGCAGCCCAGAACACCGGCATCGACTTCCCTAACAGTGGAAAACGATTTTCAATCGGAAGTACAGTACACCAAGGATGGTCTATTTAAGATTCCACGGGCGCGCAACGATAGCCAAGGCTCGCAGTCGGAACAGGAACAGGAAAACATCGCTCTACGCACACGGTCGAAGTTTTGCCTCACGACAACCGCTATCGAAACACTAGAATCGACATTTATACCGCCCGATATTACAAATGACATGTACGAGTACGACGGAGAAATGGACCAGGCGTGGAAAGATTTTCTTGAAGAGTTCACGAAACCACTGCGTGAGTATAATTTACTGCGACTGGCTACGGCAATCATAATGTTACGTTGTGCAATTAAATTACAGCCAACAACTTGGAGGATGATGACGATAACGATCCGGAATATGTAGCAGTTGAAGGAATACCATGTATGTTGTGCGTACGAGTGGTTAGTTTCTAACAACAACATTAACATTTCGCTCTATTTACACTCCAACACTAGTTGATCCTGAGGAAATGCGAGCAGGCAAAGTTTCGAAAAAAGAGCTCAATGCATTGGTGTTAGAGCTAATGGAAATGGGTGCAACAGACGACGACCAAACGTTACTAGAACAAACATTAACAGAAACGATAAACGAATCTCTAAACTGTGGTCAAGTAGATGATCGCTCGAGCATGATAAATACGCCTATTCCAGAGGAAAACAGCGAACGGGTCGATGATTCATTACCATTTGCTCCCATAATGCAAACAAGTTACTCGAGCCAAGCGCAGCAGTTAGCAGCTGAACCCGCATTACCAACAGTACAACCAGTGCCTACAAGTCCCGCAATTCTTTCCTCTCTTCCGTGTACAAGCACACAACAAGATCTCAACATAACAATGTACCCATCATTTAGTGTAGCAAGCCAATTGAGCCAGAGTTCTAATTGGTCGGTATTGGACGAACCTGCAAATCCATCAGGGATAAGTACAACTACACTAGAAGAGAGTGATTCTCGCCAAAGTACGGATTATGGGTACTGGATGCCCGATTGCCCTCGGCATCCAAGATTCTTTATGAAATATTCTTCTCTTGAGGAAGCATCTGCTGAGAGTTTTACCTCCACCGGCAATGACACCCCAACTATCAATACCTCAGAGTCGGTGAAAAGATATATCATCAAGGCCACAACCGTACCAGTAAAAGTAGAGACAACGCAAACGCAAAGTGCTTTCAACGATTTTCAATTCCAATTGCTGCATCAACAACTTCGGATGCACGTGCAACTGACCACCCAACATTTCTTGCAAACATACGCACACCCTAAACATTGGCAAATGGCGCGAACATATAAAGGTATGCTCAACGAGCTCTCCGAGATTGGGAAAGCGAAACCAAGCGTGGTGCCCTGGAATTTACCCTTAGCGATCGACTGCTGCCAAAGTTGGGAGCAGGAGCTGGCCGTGGACAATAGTAGCAACAAAGCGCTGATAGATTTTTGGTGTGATGAAGTAGTACATGCTGAGGAATCAAAAAAGATGAACCATCGGATATACCATGGTGAATTTCACTGGCGTGTCAGAGAGAAGATGCTAAATTGTCGGGCTTTCATGTATCCGGCTCTTCTACCGTACAAACCATTCCGCTGCGACGACATGTCCGGTGTATACAAAAAAACTACCGCGGAGGAACGGTGAGTATGGAAGCAGCTTCGATATATTAGCCTGCCGATATGCTAACCATGCGCTTATTTACTCTTACAGTGTATTAGCCTTATGGTTCGAGCGGGCTGAAACAATTTTAAATGAAGAGTTTAAAAATGCTACGGATAGATCCATAACACAAAAACCTAACATTACCATGATTTGCGAATACATTGCTAAACATTGGTGTTCGGCGAGGAAGGTCAGCTGGCTGAAACATGTAGCCTATAAGCAGAAAAACGGTCCAAAAACTCCCGGAAAACCAATTAGAGCCTTGACTGTAAGTTTAATATGATTCATTTGAATGTGTACTAACATAAGATTCAATTGCATATTTGTTGTTTTCAACTTTTTCAACAGTTCTTCTTTATGAACGGCTATGCTCCACCTTCCGATCATGTGCTGGAAGTATTCGATGCCAATAATGTAATTCCACTGTCACAGTATGATAGAGGTACACTACATTACAATTGGGAACGGTATATCTTTGCGCCGGAAAGGGTAAGTAGTATTTTATTGTCCATACATTTCAAATGTTCAAACAGTGTTTTCGTTTTGGATAGAATGTCATTAATCATTGGTAGTGCGGTTCGCTCACATAGAAAGATACATGTAGGTCATTAGTTATTAGCTTCTCTGTCATTATGTTTCCTAAGAAAGTTACTGAATTTCATTTTTATGAAGCTATCTGCATACTTAAGATAATAAGCTATTCAATACCATAGGTACATGATTATCGGGTCATGACATTTTAAAGACCGTGGACTTCGACGACCATTGTGCTAAGATAATATTTTCTATTTGCATATATTATCTACTCTAAACGAATAAAACTATGTTTTTACATGCAGAACAGCACTTTGAGATGCGAAATAGGACCTTTGGAACGTTTATTAACTAAATTATATAAAAATATAATTAACTTTCATCCATTTCCATTGAACGGTGAATTCCCGTTTTTCTAGCTTAAAGCTGATTTTTTATTGGTTAGTTATAATTGTGCAGTGTGTGACAGTGATTTAATAGATTAAATTAAAATAAGATCAATCTTTTTTAATGCGAAATCGACAGTAATCTATTTGATAAAAATATTTTTTCAGAAGAAGTGTTTGCACTATGTTATGAAGAGATTGAAGTAACGTTATATGGTTTTTATTTGTTTATCGAGTTGTCATACGAATGTTTTTACTTAATATTATTTGCACATTCGTGAAAATAATAAATTTATTGAATACGGTACGATGTCAGAAGTTCAAAAACTTCGACATTGGAAGCTATCATTTGGCTGCGTACGGTTTGTTTTGTTTGAGCATCGGTCGAACAAAATGTCATAACAAAGCAAATTTGTCTGGGAAGAATTTGGCTTCTGTTTTGAGGATTAGGAATAAATGTAATTTGTTTCGTATTATTCGTTTCTTGTTTTAGAAAACAGCAACTTTTATTTACCATTTTCATTTGCTTGATTCTATTCCACATAGGCTGCCCACTTAAATTTGCCCGCTGCTAGCACCGAGCAGGAAAAAATCGTGCCTAATGATTCTGCTCGAACAGCACAGCCCGAAGTACGAGTGAATGGATTGGATGTTCAGTTTGAAATAAAAGTGTTACTTCCGGAACCGCCGAATACCACCGGGAAAAGCGACACGAGTTACATTCCCTCACAAATCAGTGAAAATCCGGAAACCCGAGTGCGTAATAGTGTTGCGGTGACTGAAAATGATAATGTCGTGGTAGCGGACGCGTTTGACAAATCGTCAGTGGTAAGCGCAGCGAGTGAAAGATCAATTAAAAACACGGACAAAAATGTTTCGATCGAAAGTGCAGTAATTGTTGGAGACAAAAATGTAGTGCCAAGTGGATGCACCAGCTCTACCAACTATAATGAGCAAGATTTACTGTGCGTACAGAATGATGGGCCAGAAAAGACCCGCAGCGGTACTGCCCAAGATGTTGAAAGCCAAACCACGGTTCACCTAGCACAATCTATATCTGATTCGAGTATTTCTCATCCGAAGCATGCCGATAGTAAAGGCAGTGTTAAAAATGAGAATCGTTCACGTGCGGCGGCGGTCGCTACATTATACGCGGTTCTTAAGAAGTATGTGAAAGCGTTGAAGATTGAATCTAGAAAGGAGCTGGCTCATTCATTGCTCGTGCAAACAAATCATCCGATTTTCCGCATATATGTGCACTTGAAGCAATTGTACGTGTATTGCCAGTTTCTAAATGAGCTGCGAAAAATGAGTGACAATTTTGCTACCTACCGCCACCGATACAGACCTCTGGAACAGTGTTATTCCCAACGGATGCAAGACGGTTTGCTACGACTCGCGTGCAGTCAGTCTGCCGATGGTAGTTTACTCGTAAGTGGTGCGTACATCACGGATCAGTTCGCCGATTACCGTAGCATGGAAGACAAAGATGCTGTGTTTGCATTTAATTTCCACGAGAAAGTAGAGGAAACGTTGCTTGCATCCGGTCGAACTGATTTGCTTGAACGGTTTGAACAAATACTCAGAAACTTCGATGAGACCGAAGATCGCGTGTCGTCGCTGTACTGCCAGGTAGAGCATTTGCTGGGCGAAAGCTACCCGCAGCTGGTGGACATGTTTCTTACTTTTCTCTTGCCGGGACAGGCGGCCGAGGTCGGAAAGTTTTTTGAGCACTTCATCCTAACGAACATGGGAGACTTCCTGGAAAAGCTGAATATATTTTTCGCCAAGCAGCCGTCGCAAATAAAAAAGATCCATGCGTGCCTGACGGATCTGTCGAACGAGCCGAACGTCACCATGGACCAAGTGAAAATGAAAGTATTACCGCTGCTGAAAGGCAGTACATTGCTCACGGAATGGTTCTTGCAGCTATTTCCAGGGGAACGTCCACCAGAATCGTCATTGGGTGACTACGAGCACATTACTATGAAGAAACATGCGCTACATGAGAGCTGTGATGCAGGATCGGTGTATGAACATATCTCGTATATCGAAACAACTCCGGAAGGGCCGGAAAATGCATGTGGAACCAGTACGATACGATACATTCAGGGAAGAATATTTCAAGGTGCCCTGCCCGCTCGATTGACGTTTCTAGCAAAAAACTGTGTGGTAAAGGATACTGACCAGCAGGCCCAGAATGCGGTAGCCAATGGTGAAGTTTTGTGCGATGACGAAACTTTTATGGCGCATGCCATTAGGTTGAATCCTTTGGTGCATTGTCCAAAAGGCATTAGATATGCTGATGTGGCTCACTTGCTAGAGGACAATTCAAACGAGCTAGAACTAGTGTCACATCCTGCAGCTTCTGCTTCGAGCGCTACCACTGCGGAAGAAGAAGGCAAAGCGGCTATAACTTCCAAAAAGCTAACACCAAAGCTACCGATAAAAAAACGTTTCAGTTCCCCTAATACGCGGAAAGCTGGAGGTTCACCGGGGGATGAGAAAAATTCACCAGTAGGAAGTAAGGACACGGTTGCGTCGAAAAAGACGGTCGCATCCGCTGCGTTGGCGGTAGGTCCAGATTCCAAAGCATTAGCCACCGCAAGGAAATTAAAAACAATTATCGAAGGACCACAGTCCAGCACGCAGGAAGTGCAACAGTTAGACGGTGCCGTATGCAACCAACCATGCAGCTCCGAGCTTCTCGTACCAACGCACGGACTGACTAAAACTAACGATAAGATCGATACGCAACCCGACCCGGAACCACCGAAAGAAACACCGATCGCCGCACAAGAAGCGCCAAGTTGGACGCGAGAGGAGGACAAAATTATTTTACAAGATATTATTAAAGGTTACTCCTCGGTAGACGCGTTTGTGCAGCAGTTAGAACAAAAGATTCCGGAAAGATCTAGTGAGCAGATTAGAAGCCGATTCGAATTTTTGCACAAAATGTTACGCCAAGTTAATCAGAAGTGAACTAATTCAGAACTAACTACATCTTTTGTTAACTTATCGTTGGATCGTGAACAGAAGCGTGATCGTGATTATTATATGGAAGTTTGTAAATACTAGTTTGTAAATATAACATAACATTTAACTTATACCATTTATAAATGCAAACGAATTGATTATTGTACCATTTGCAGTAAGAACTACCATTCTCCGTTGGACTTGAGTTTCTTAGCCACCTATTTTTTTTATTAATGTTTCAGCAATCGCCACGTGAGAAAGAAAACGAACTCGGCAAACGTGATCAAACTGCATCCAAGAAAGAAACCACCCAAACCTCCAATGTACACTTGAAAAACAAAGAAAACACATATTGGAAATTTTCCGTTGAGACTCATTCAACATGAGACCGGTGCCTTACCGAATACATCGGACAGTCCGAAAATAATATCCCGATTCAGTTGCATTTTGGGATAATCCGTCAGTCCCCACTGCAGGTTCGCACCCAGAAACCATTCGCGCGATCGCTGCAATAGATATTGATACCGTAGCAAAAAACTGCTGTAAATTTACTTAATTGTAAAATAAAAGATATCTGCACCAACATATGCCTGAATGAAGAAGTTGGAGTCATCGCAGTTCGGTAGGCAATTGCATTCAATTGTGTCCTTTTTCGATCGAAGCGTTATCATCTCATCTAGGAGGTGAAAAACAGTAGGGTGCGTACATTTTTAGTACTCCTTTGAACCAACACGCTCATCGCTCATCATGTACCTGCTCGTTGTCCAAGACATCGCATACCCTCAAAGTCGCAGATGCGATAACGGAAGTTACATTTCCCGATGGGTCGATAGAAATGTGGAACACAACCGCATATCTTGAAGGCAAACTTCATGCGGCACTCGATACGGCACAGGCAATAGATATTGATACCGTAGCAAAAAACTGCTGTAAATTTACTTAATTGTAAAATAAAAGATATCTGCACCAACATATGCCTGAATGAAGAAGTTGGAGTCATCGCAGTTCGGTAGGCAATTGCATTCAATTGTGTCCTTTTTCGATCGAAGCGTTATCATCTCATCTAGGAGGTGAAAAACAGTAGGGTGCGTACATTTTTAGTACTCCTTTGAACCAACACGCTCATCGCTCATCATGTACCTGATCGTTGTCCAAGACATCGCATACCCTCAAAGTCGCAGATGCGATAACGGAAGTTACCTTTCCCGATGGGTCGATAGAAATGTGGAACACAACCGCATATCTTGAAGGCAAACTTCATGCGGCACTCGATACGGCACAGGTTGTAGCTGTAAACCGGACTGAACATGAGCAGGTCGCCTTCGTGGGTAAAGCGGCACTGGCGCTGGGAAATGGACAGTTCCCGGGCATTGCGCGATGTCAGAATTTCTAGGGCGAGCAGCTCAACCGTGGTGTAGTAGGACTCCAGAAACGAGTAATGTCGCTTGGAAATCTCGGCTACCTCCATCGATCCGTGGAAGAACACCTCATAGGAGCTCTCGAGTTTGATCAGCTGTCCGTACACTTCACCGTCCAGTGGGTGTACGACCAGTGGTGCTGGCTCATGTTCGCGTTCCCACCGGCGTGTCTGCCAGTACTCGTACGAGTTGTATATAGCGATCCGCGAGTTCACAGCCAGGCACAGGCCCATTTCCGTGATTGTAGGTTGCACTGACAGCACGCTAGAAGTGCCACTGTTGACCTGCGGCTGAAAGCTCCAGGACAGGTTGTACAGCAACTCCATGTACTCGTACCCAGCGATACCGAACGTCTTGTACATAGGCAGATCGAGAAAAGAAGTGTAAGACACGTTCGCCAGCAGCATGATGAACTCGCGAAACTGCTCGGTGTCGTCCTCGTCGAATCGCCGCAACCGGATGTAGTCTGTCAGCTTATCGTCGTCGATGCGCCGGTGGGAGCAGATGGTCAAACTTGGGAAGCTGGTGTTCCAGAAGTACATGTTACGATCCATCGAGATGACGGTGGGAGATGTTTGAAATCTGTTCCAGATGCGCTGGGACAGAGCCACCATACCGTACACACCGATGACGATACAGGTAATCCATATGATACGTTCGATGATGTGCAGTCCTCCCTGAACCACATGGCGTACCCCGTGAGCCGAAGTGGTTGTGAGCAGATTCACAATAAAGCTTTTCGCACGCTCTACACACCGACCGAGCAGTCTGTTCCGAACCATCGTTAGTACGCGAATGACAAGCGCTGGCGGTACAATATGTGTGTGGATTGCGTTTTCATGCTCGATAATTATGGCACGCTTGGCAGGAGAAAATGGACGCGATATTCGGCTGTAACTTATCATGCTCATTTAATTCAATTAACGCATGACGAAATGTCGGCATACAGCAAGGATCCAAGCAGGGCCGGGCTTCCGTCTCGCGGCTGATTAATCGCTCACTTGCGGTAAACGGCAAGAATTAATGATCCTTCTCGACTGGCGAGAACCCATCGGTGGCTAGTATCGGCTACATCGCATCAAGATTATGTGCCGTAGAACGTTAAATAATTCATGTTATCACAATCACTGTTACTCTTCACATGCTATCGATTTTCGTCGCCGCCTCGTATAAGAGGTTTTTATTGGTTATAGGTTTCTTTTTCGTCATTTCATTTAAGTGTACAATAAAACGGTTCTAAAGACGAAGGCATTTCAATACCTTATTCATGTACTAACTGTTCTTACACGTGTTGGAGTGTACAGAAAACAATTTTCATGATGTTGTCTGTCACGATAAATTATTTGTGCAAGTAATCGGCACAATTGAGACAACTACACAACAAGTTTTAGTGTATCTTTAAATAATTCATGTTATCACAATCACTGTTACTCTTCACATGCTATCGATTTTCGTCGCCGCCTCGTATAAGAGGTTTTTATCGGTTATAGGTTTCTTTTTCGTCATTTCATTTTAGTGTACAATAAAACGGTTCTAAAGACGAAGGCATTTCAATACCTTATTCATGTACTAAATGTTCTTACACGTGTTGGAGTGTACAGAAAACATTTTTCAGGATGTTGTCTGTCACGATAAATTATTTGTGCAAGTAATCGGCACAATTGAGACAACTACACAACAAGTTTTAGTGTATCTTTGATGTTGTCTGTCACGATAAATTATTTGTGCAAGTAATCGGCACAATTGAGACAACTACACAACAAGTTTTAGTGTATCTTGCCCAGACACTTCAAGGCGCCTCCATGTCAAGTGTGTCGCTATTGTTCATTGCATGTGTGCTGCTGAATCCTTTCTACCCGCCAAGAAATGGCCATGAGTTAGCACGTTATGGTCTCGACGCCATCAGTATCGACGGTACCGTAAAAGCCCGTCACCGATGCCACCATACGTGCTGGCTCGTACTGGAAAACTTAACGCCCGTTATTATTCTTGATATTACTGCGCTATCAAACGGTTTCTCCTTTGCGGTCAGATATTTAAGGTACTCTTGCCACGTATTTGTATGCTGAAAATTCAGTCACGTCAGTCGCCTACTC
Organism: Anopheles cracens; assembly: GCA_002091845.1. Lineage (NCBI taxonomy): Eukaryota > Metazoa > Arthropoda > Insecta > Diptera > Culicidae > Anopheles > Anopheles cracens. The sequence continues at coordinate 226,332 of KZ067296.1, read as the reverse complement.
AGCGACAAGCTAAATGTTAATGATCCGTATCACATGGTTGGCCACTATCGTTCTCGGGAAATGCGCCTTGTATTGCTACACACCACTTTTACCATAAAGAGGCGAAAGATCTTATAGGTCAAAGCTTCTATAAGTAATTCTAACAACAACAACCACTTTTACCCAACTCTTAAATATGTTCTCTATCTTTTTCAAAATTGTTGATTGTGAATATTGAATGTGATGATTATGAATTAGTGTCTATAAATCACCTTTTTTATAATTGTTGGTTTGATTGGCATTATGCAGGTAAGATGTATGAAAACATTATTTTTACAGTTTTATTTACGGCTGCATCAGGATCCGGTCCACCGCTGTTGAATCCACTGCGGCTATGGGCCAGTACACAGAATCACCGGTGATCGCACCTTACTTTTAACCCGACCAGCAGGGCGCCATTATTTTATTATTGAATTCCTTCGACGATTATTATAGGAATTCCTTGGCGAAAGGGAGAAGTTCGTGACAAAATTAAATATCTTAACTTCATCAACATCAGTACGCATCACCGATTCTACGCCCTTCGGAAGTAGCATCGCATGAGTTGTACGCGAGTACAGGCGAAGAGACTGTCGTCTGCCGAACGTCAGCGAAGGTTTACCCGGGTCAATGGGACTGGAGTCAGGCCGGTGGGAATGCTTGCTAATGCACGAGGAATAAAACGGACAAAAAGTAAAAACTGTAGGCTGAATAGCGATGAGATCCAGGCTGGGGTATCGAACCACTTTGCCTCTTCGCTATCAGCACTGTCTTTTGTCAATGATCGTACGGCAAACAGAATTTTATTCCCACACTCCACCCCGGGGCTGTCTCCGGGTGCGGCTCAGCTAGTCACACGTACACACACACACACTAAACAGAATTTTATTCC